>PISX010018027.1:0-41781 GCA_004024625.1 Mellivora capensis | reverse complement strand
GCGCTCGCACGTCTCCTCGATCACCCGGAGCCTCATGAGGGTGTCTGCGACCAGGACCAGGTTGTAGGGCAGCCAGCAGAGCAGGAAGACGAGCACGACGGCAAAGATGACCCGCATGGCCCGGTGCTTCTGCCCCATGTGGGCCTGGAACAGCGTACGCAGGGTGAGTCCATAGCAGAACAGCATGACCGCCAAGGGCGCGAGGAAGCCGAAGGTCTGGGGCAGGGCCCGCATCACGATCCGCAGTCTTGTCGTATTGGCACCCATGTCCTCGTAGCAGACCGGGCTGGAGTAGGGGGGATTGATGGCCCTGCGGAAGACGAAGATGGGCAGGGAGAGGATCAGGGACAGCGCCCAGATGCCTAAGCATATGAACTTGACCCAGTGCCGCTTCTGGGTCAGCGTGCGTGTGGCATGGACAATGGCCAGGTAGCGGTCCATGCTGATGCAGGCCAGCAGTAGGATACCACTGTAGAAGTTGACTTCCTTCAGGAGCGAGACCACCTTGCACAGGGGTGTGCCAAAGATCCAGCCTTTCGCCTTGGAGGCAGCCCAGATAGGCAAAGTCAGGGCGAAGAGCAGATCGGCTATGGCCAAGTTCAGCAGGTAGACGTCGGTGACAGATTGGCTGAGCCGACTGTATAAGACAACCAGTATCACTAAGGAGTTTCCCAGCAGGCTCAGCACGAAGACCAGGGCGTAGATGACCACCACTGCATACTTGTTGATTTCCAGAGATTCTGGCCTACATGGGGCAGAGCCTTCTGGAATGAAGGGCAGTTCTGTGCTGTAACTGTAATTTTCACCGAGGAACTCTTCCAAGCCATAAGCCTCCCAGTCCATGTCTTCCATTTTGGAGGCAAACTTAACTCCTGGCCTAGAGAAGAGAGATGAGAGTTACTGCACGATAATCTCTCCCCAGATTCTAGCCTATTTGCCCATGAATCTCAAATAGGATTCTTTGCCTTGGCTTGTATATTACACGGAAGCAACCTTCACATTAGGAAATAGTTGTGGCTCTATTTTATGAGCCACATTTAGTGATAAATGGCACATTGCACAAAGCGTATAGTTCCCTCAAAGCCAGAGACGTTCTGAGCGCTTTCCATGACATCACCGTCACCTGAAACAGTGTTGAAATCCCAATCCCTACAGAACACGTCTCAGATTCTTCAGTGGTGAGCCTCTCTGGCTATTGGAGCTGGATTTTTTTTTTTAAAGATTTTATTTATTTATTTGACAGACAGAGATCGCAAGTAGGCAGAGAGGCAGGCAGGGAGAGGAGGAAGCAGGCAGAGAGCCCGATGTGGGGCTCGATCCCAGGACGCCGAGACCATGACCTGAGCCGAAGGCAGAGGCTTTAACCCACTGAGCCACCCAGGCGCCCCTGGAGCTGGATTTAATGTCAGAAATCGGAGGTGCCATTCAGTTCTTGATGTGAGGGATGAGCAGGCGACCCCACTGGGTTTGACCACTGGAGAAAGATGGAGGTTTGACTAGAAAGCTGAGGGAGGAGCCCCTCTGTCCCACTTTTGGGAAGCCATTGAAAGAAATTCGTAGCAAAATAGATTTAGTGGTAACAGCAATACAGCTGCAGGGTACTGGACCTAGACAAAGCTTATTTACAGCCCAGCATTTTTCTTTCAGGATGCGGGAGACCCGCTGTGGGAATATTTGTGCAGTTTGAAAAGTATATTAAAAGTCCTAAGCAGGGGGCGCCTGGGTGGCTCAGTGGGTTAAAGCCTCTGCCTTCGGCTCAGGTCATGATCCTGGGGTCCTGGGATCGAGCCCCATATCGGGCTCTCTGCTCAGTGGGGAGCCTGCTTCCTCCTCTCTCTCTCCGCCTGCCTCTCTGCCTACTTGTGATCTCTGTCTGTCAAATAAATAAAATCTTAAAAGAAAAGTCCTCAGTGGGTGGCTGACCAATTCTCTAAGCGGGTGAAATGTGATGGACTGTCATAGGACGTGGAGGTGAGCAGAGAAATCCCGAGTGCTCCCAGCAGTGGGAGAGGCAGCGGGAAGCAGAGAAGCCGGGTTGAGATAGGAGCAGGCAGTGGCACCTGTGCCCTATCAGGAGGTGCAGACGGGTGGAGATGCACTATCCTTGTCTTGGTGGCTTTTCGATTCTGGTGGGGACACTTTCTGTCCTGCCAGTGAGTGCCTTCATCCATCCCTGACTCCGCAGCACCCCTAGACGGAGTCCAGGCAAACCGGCTTCTGTTGGCTCTGCCCTTGTTTTGGGGATAGCCCCAAGCCTGCTTCTGGGGGAAGCTGCAGTCACTCTGAAATTTTACCCAGTTTTCAAAGAGGATGTAAACGAAAGTAAACCAGCTCCCAAGTGAGTTCCTTGTGAACCCCAAGATGCATCACTACTGTGCCATTTCGTTATGACAAGGTATGACCGTCCTGGGACCATACACAAGGAGGTAACCCACCTCAAAATGGAACCAGCGTTAAAGAGAAAAACACAAAGTACCAAGACTCCAGAATTACTTCAATACTCAATAGGATCATCATCATAAAACAAGAGGGACAGTAACGCTGTTGAGGAGGATGTGGGGAGTGGGACCCTTCATATATTGCTCGTGGAGATGCACCAGCGGAATGGCTGCTTTGAACAGTTTGGCAGTTGTTCAAAACGTCGCACATAGTTACCAATGACCCAGCAATTTCACTTCTAGATACGTGCCCAAGAGAATGGAAAACCTATGTCCCCACAAAACCTTGTACACAAATGTTCACAGCAGCGTGACAGCAAACCGTGGGAACAATTCAAATGTGCATCAACCGGTAAATGGAGAAAATAACGGAGGCGTACACAGACCATAGGCTGTTATTCAACCAATAACCAGAATAAAGGCCTGACATCTGCTGCGACGTGGATGAACCATGAAAATATTATTCCAGGCAAAAAAAAAAAAAAGCCAGACTTAAAAGGCTTCATACTGTATGAGTCCATGTATGTGAAATGTACAAGAGAGGCAAATCAGTAGAGACAGAAAGTAGATCAGGGTTGCCAGGTGCTGGAGGGAGGGGTTTCTCTCCAGGCTGATGAAAGTGTGCAGGAATTAGACAGTGGGAGGATTGTATAGCTTCATGCAAATACTAAGAACCACTAGTTGTACCCTTTGAATGGGTGACTTTTACAGAGTGCGAATTCCATCTCAATTAGAAAAAAATTAACCAAAGGGGGACACCTTTGAGAAGCAAACACAGATAGTAAAACAACCACATCAACAACGAAACTCTCGAGAAGCTTTTCTCTTTAGCAGAGGGAGGTCTGTCACTCTCAATCATATATAGCAAAGAAGAAAGCCGAGTAGGGTTAAGAGAAACCGGAAAAGCAATGCTCTTTCCCCTGGAGTGACGGAATTCTTAGTCTAGGTGATTGTGTCCAGTGAAATCAGCTTTTCAGCCCACGGAGACCATAGATAGAGCAGACTCAGTCTGTGAACCTAGAAAGATCTGATGGGTGTGGGGAATGTCTAGCCAGGAAAATAAGGTAATACTTGGAAAGGCCACCATACAACTAAGCCAGTGTTGTTGGCGAGACCTGTGACAAGTCACTAGTTCTGCCATCCCACGGTCAAGAGGATGTTTATCCCAGGACATAATATCCCATTATGTCCAATGAAGTCACAAGGTCAAGGATGGGTCATCTCTGGGAACAGATGATCAGAGATGCTCTCAAGGGAAGAAATGACCTAGAGAAGGCCCACTTTTAGCAGAGCATAATGGGACAGAGAGCTTGTGCCCATAGAAGAGAGGCCCGTATTTAGGAACACTGACCGTGAGAAGGCAGGGCCAGGGCGGAAGCAGAAACTGCCCTATCAGGAGACAACAGCAGCCAAGCATACTTCACTGCTAAGTCCTCATTCTAAATAATCCAGTGCTCAGCTGTGTGGGGGAGGGGCTGGAGATACACAGGGGAGTCCCTACTCCCAGACATGAAAGATCTGCTTGAGGGTCTAGAGGGAGACCCTGAAAGTCAGGACAGGAGGTGGAGAATTCAGGCAAGAGAAGCGGTCAGGGCAGTGACCTCCAGCCACTCGGGGGAACAATGCTTTGTGGATGCTTGTGGGTTTTTCAGCTTACCAGTCTCCAGGGAGGATGCGTTGACAGTCAAAGGGAGAAACTAAGGGAAGGGAGTTGACCAGTCTGAGGTCTGCTTTGTGCCTTGGGGGCACATGACCTCCCTGGAGTGCTACGGATCGATATGATTCGTCCTGACTACAGATGAGAAGACGGGCACAGAGGGGCTCAGACATCAGCCCATGGTCACAGAGCCTACAAAAGCTGCAGCCCAGATTCCATGTAGGTGTGGATCAACTTACAGTCTACAGACCTGGCTTATTTAAAAAAAAAAATCATACCTCCTGTTTTAAATATTTTTGAAATATATTTGTAAGTTAAGTTTTCAAGATCTCATGAAGTCAGATTGCATACAGTTTACTCCTATTGTTTGATATTTTGTGCATTGTTTTCTTATCTATTCAGTAGGGCCAGAACAAAAGAAATAGTCCTTGCAAGAATGATAAACAGAACACAGTTAAAATGGCTGACTCCCACTGACCTCCTGGTCATGTTCTTGGTGAACAAGCAGGAGATTCCCTCATTGAGTGAAATGGCTGGACCCTAATGACTCACGGTCATTCAGAAACTCCATGGATGGGATGATTCTAATTCACTTTATAAAAATGCTAAACAACTGAGACATACAAGATCCCAAACATTGAAGGCAATCTTTTCAATCACAATAGAAAATTCAGGAATTTTAATACAATTCTAGCATGCTTTCTCTCTATAAATATAATCGACAATATTTGCATTTAATATAGGGGAAGGGGGGCTGGACGATGTCTGGCCCTTCCTTGGACCCAATCCTAGTCAAAGCAGGGGAGCTGGCTGAGTCAGGAAGGGAAGGGGGGCGGGGCAGAGAGTTTCTCTAAGTAGTTGTTGGTGAGAAGAGTAAGGAAGAGGGGCAGAAGCTCTCCCTTTGGGGATCTAGGGAGGCCTTAGAGGAAAGAAGCCCACCCTGGGGTGGGGAGAGATGTCTGGGGTCACTGGAGGCTGAGTGTCAAGGGGGAAAGGGAACAGAGACATTCTGGAAGGTGAGAAGGGTGGGTGTTCCAAGACTTACCAGGAGTCTGGGCCTTTCACCTGTGGGACCCGTCCAGGAGGGCAGATGTGTCTGACTGACAGGGCGGTGGTGGTGAGAAGAGAGTGGAGGAAGTGAGCGGTGGATTACATTGCTCAACTCGAGGGTGGAGTCCTCAGGCTGCTGGATGCTTTTGATAACTTGAATAATTAATTCTCAGGTCAGCTCTTGGATCGTGAATTATTTTCTGACCTGGTCCTGGTAGAGTTTCATATCGGTAAGGGACCTGTGGTGTTTTCTAGCCAATCTTTCCATTTCACAGAGGAGCAAACTGAGGCCCATGCAAAGGCAGCGGCCTTTTGCCCAGGACGGCATGAATTTCTCTCATCTTTGCCCCGGTCTCAGCAGATCCTGGCTCTTTCAGCAGCCTTGTCTGACTGTCCCCATACCCTACCTACCTCGGGCTGCCCCCTGCTTGGGAGCCCCCCACCCTCTTGCTCTTGAACAGTTCTCCCATCTCAAAGGAGAGCAGCTCATGAAGATGAGAGAGATGGAACTTGAGCTTCTGGCGATCCTGGACCTAATGCCTCCTGTCCCCACCTCATGCACCCCCGGAGCCCTTTCTTGGCCTATACACTTGGGATTGGGTGTGTGTGGCTGGCCACTTTTGGAGCCAAGACCATCTCATTTGGAAAGAAAGGCTTTTGGGGAAAATTTGCGTCTTATCCAAGTCCAAACACATTTTCGAAAGCAGAGTTGAGTGACACTGAGAATGTACATTTGTTATTGATTACCGTGGAAAGGATAAATACAGGCAGAACAATGAACACTGATTCACGGCTCCCTCCCAAGCTCCCCCTCCGCCCAGCAAACCATGCCTCCAGCCCCTCCACTATGCCTCTTGCCCCCTGCATCCTAGGACCCAAGGAGTGCTTGAAGCCTGCAACAAACTTGCTTACCCCTAGGAAAGAACCTTCGAGTCCAACTGTTTAACAGACATTCATTGTCACTTCTCTCTTTCTCATGTTGGAGAAGAATGCAGTGACTCCTGGCCAGGCGATGCTAAAACCAGGCAGAGGCTTGTTATACACGGAGAGAGGCATAGGAAAGCAGTGGTTAGAGACTGAGTGAGCCTAGCAACTCGGGGCCAGTGACTTTCCCTTTTGGAGTCTTGGTTTACTTATCTGTAAAATGAGGCCAGTGATAGCATCTAACTCGCTGGGCTGTGCTGAGACTCAAACGAGGGATTACCCGTAAAGCACTTAAGACATATAGCAAGCCTGATGATAGCGTTTGTTAGGGCGATCTTCCTTTCTGGAACAAGTTTATCAACTAGTGCCATGACGTCTGTCCCACTACACCCCCCCAGGGAAGGAAAAGCAGTGGGTCTGCTTTCCGGGCAGACTTTGATGTATAGCCCCATCAGCTCTGGCCTGGATAACAAGAGTCACATGAACTATAGTGTTGGGTCCCTGCTAAGGTCTAGCTTCTGGGAAAAGTGCTTTTTGGAACTTGTGCTTTGAGGGGAGCTTGGCTGGCTCAGTCGGGGCTGAGTCGGGCTGAGTTGGCGGGCTCAGTCGGGGGAGCATGCAACAACTTTTGATCTTGGGGTCTAGAGCCCCACCCTAGGTATAGAGATCAGTTAAAAATACGATCTTGAACAAAAAGAATTGGTACGTATTTAATCCTCATAACAAAGCCGTGAAGTGTGCACTTTCTGAATGAGGAAACCAGACTCTGAGAGTTAAGCAACCTCATTGGAGTGACACAGGGAACTAGCGTTTAAACAGTTTTTAAGAAATGTTTTTACCTGACCTCAAACTCTGTATTCTGTCCGCTGTAACAAGGGGCTGGAGCCTAGTTTCAGCTTTCTGAGCTCGGTTAGGAACCTTTCAGTCCCAGACAACGGAATAAAAAGGTGTAGAAAGGGGAGCCCAGATTTGACATTCCCTTCATCCCCCACGACCCGCTTCTTAATATTCATTAGGTTGGTCTGGCACCTGCACATGGACAGTGGGGTGAGTAGAATGGGCTGGTTCTGTTGCTGGTGGTCAAGATGAGCTCAGAGAAGTCAATTCTCTCTGGGCCTTGATGCAGTCTGCTGGAAAATGAGGCGATCGTTCTAGATCTGTATTGTCCAGCACGATAGCCACTGAATATACATAGCTACTGAAATTGAGTTGAAAGAGAATGAAAAATGTAGTTCCTTAGTCATACCGGCTGCCTTTCAAGGGTTCAAGGTTCCCACATGATCAGTGGCTACCATATTGGACAGAACATCCCCAGGACTGCAGAAAGTTCTTTGGGCCATGCTGTCCAGGTGAAGATGTCTTTCTCTTTAGTTCTATGTTCCTGCTCCTGCAGTTCAACCCATCAGTTCTCAGGGGAGTCAGAGAGGAGAGTGAAGTTCCACCAGACACAAGTCCCTGACGGCCCTCGCTCGGAACAGCTCACTTACCTGCTATTTGCCGCAACAGCTGCTGTCGTCCGTAGGAGTGACTCCTGATCTCCTCCGTGGCTCAGGGCTTGGGAGCAGTCAGCACTGTTTGGCAGGAAAAAAAGTGAAGCAGCTTTAGAGGGAAACGTCTGACCTGGGGTCACAGGGTGAATTCCAGAAGGCCCACCAGGGGGAGGCGACCCCTCAGAGGAGCAATGAGGTCGGTCCTAGGACTCTGACTCCAGGCCAAAGATCTGCCTGGAGATTCTGTGGTGAGCACTGGGGATTTTCACACCTACCTGTCTGAGGGTTTCTGGAGGAGCCTGCTCAGGCTGTCTCTGAGCATTTCCAACCTGCGCCTCCTTCTTTAGAAGGAAGATGCAGGCAACCCCAGCCCCCAGTGACAGACTTGCCTGCACTTAGTTACACACTTTCTTCCTTCCTTCTAGGGTCAGCGTGAGAAGCATCCCTCCTTCTCTTTCCGGTGAATTCCTGTCCCGGCTGTGGGACACCCTGCCTTTCACATCCTTGAGGGGTCTGCCTCCTGGCCCTTCTGCCCCATCCGCCATCTCTTTCCCTGAGTTCGCTCATGTCTCTGTCACCCACCCTCTGTCGTAGGACCCCTCCAGCTACTGTGCCCCCAGCGCTCTGCTCACGGCTGGACTTCTAGAGAAAGTGGCTCCCTCCCCCTCGCCTCCTCTCCTTCATTGCTCAGCCCACTGCTGCTAGCTCCCTTCCCATCCCTCTGCTGAAATAGCTCTTGCCAACACTGCCAATGGCCTCAGGCCACGACGTCCAATAAGCCCCTTTCTTAAATATATCTGCTGCCGAAGCGAGCACGCCCCTTTCTTAAATAAAGCAGTTTTACGGTTATAACAACAAAGCCTGCATACTGTAAAGAATAGAGGAACCACCAAAGGATCTGAAGTCAAACTGGAAGGACTCCTTTCTGTCCTTAGATTCACACAGATTTTGTGTCCATCTTTCCAGACTTTTCCACACATGCATGTACGGACATGTTTTCCTTCTTCTTCTCCTGAAAACAAATGATATGGAACTGATGATATCATTCTGCACCTTACCACGCTGTCACAGGCTGCACATAGGTCCACCTTTCTTTTTTCCCTGACAACATACTAGTCCACGGGGCAGATGTATCATGATCGATCTGATAATTGCCTTGTGGATGAATATTTAAGTCTTGCTAGGAGCATCTCTGGATGTACGTCTCTGGGAATTTGTATGATGGTTTGTGTGGCTTGAATGTAATTTTGCTGGGTCATATCGGTGCCTACTTAAATTTTGATAAGGCCGTATCTGCTAATGGTGACTACATGTATTGTTGTGGCATAATGTACAGAACTGTCCAGTCACTGTGTTATATACCTGAAATTAATATAACATTGTGTATCCACTATGCTTCCATAAAAAAAGACTGTATCGGGGCACCTGGGTGGCTCGGTTGTTAAGCATCTGCCTTCGGCTCAGGTCATGATCCCAGGGTCCTGGGATCAAGCCCTGCATTAGGCTCTCTGCTCGGTGGGAGGCCTGGTTCTCCCTCTCCCACTCTCCCTGCTTGTGCTCTCTCTCTGTGTCTCTCTCTAGCAAATAAATATTAAAATCTTAAAATAAAAAAATTTTTAAAAAGAAAAAAAGAAAAGACCCTATCAACTTATTCTCCCATTGGCAATTCATAAAAGGGTCTGTTAGTTACCCTATCTACTCATACTATCTCACATTTGTCAATTATGTTAAAACGTTTTCTCCCAGCCTGCTGTATGCCTTGTAACTGTATTTATGGGGAAATGGTTATTGTTCAAGTCTCATTTGACCTCTGCAGTATTTAATCCCACTGACCTCATTCTCTTCTTATTTCTCCTGAATGTTGGTCTCATTTTGTGGCTTTCGTTCTCCATTCATTCCTCAAATCTAGATGTTCCCTGGGGGCCCTGCATTGGTCCTCTTCTTTCCCTGCCCTCCCCAGGCCAGCCTGCTCCCTGGGCTTCAGCCCCCACCCCATAAGTGCCGGGGTCTCCCACACCTTCAGTGTCCGGCTTGCCTCCTAAACTTCTCTTTGCAGCTCAAACTCCTTATCCGCAGAGCCTGGCATGCCTTTCCCTCCTCCGGCTATGCTCATCCCTACACTCTTGGTCTGGCCAACTCTTCTTTTTCCTTTAAGATTCAGCCTGGTCAAGACCGCCCGGAGCCATGCAGCCCTCTCTCTGTGCTATCTGCACCGCCCCCTCCCCAGGGCTTATCTCTATCACGGCTTCAGTTATGGGATTGGTAATCATCTCGGCTGCTCCCTCCTCCCACTGTGACGTTCTTAAAAGTAGGGATTTTATATCTTTTATATGTAATACATAAAACACATAAAAATAATATATAAATCGATGGTACACAATATAGAAAAATATATAAATATTATACATAAATAGGACGAATCTATGATAAAAATCTCTGAATCCCTAAACCAACCACAGTGTTTCTGGCATATTCTGGGGGCTTCATAGCATTCTGTTGAGCATGGAATGATTTGACAAAGTGGGGGAACTGGTGTACATTGGAGGATCTGAGTGACATCTTGTTTAAAGAAATAATGATGTTGCCCAAGTTTTCCAGGGTATCCCCAGCCTGGGAACAGCGAGGTCCCATCAAGCGCTGTGACCAAAATCACACTGGCTGACAGTCTCTGAGCTCATGCAGGGCTTCACCTGCCCCCCCCCATAAAGTTCTCCCAGGAATTTGAGGGATTCTGTTGGAAGTGCCCCCCAGGTGCTCTTCTGGGTGCCGCTGGGCTAGACATGTGCTCTGGAGTTACTCCCATGTTCCATGCACATCCCCCTGCAGCACCAGGGGGGGCTTTGGTGATTGTGGAAGGTTCTGCCAGGGGTCCATCCCCAAATGGGGAGAAGGTCCATTTTCCCCATTCCCAGTCCCTGATTTCCTTCAGATGAGTTCTGGTCCAGGAGCAGAACCCTTTGCCTCCTCTTTGAACATAGGTTTCTGCCAGGTCTCTCCCTCTGTTCTCAAGGCAGACATGAACTCGACACTAGAGTTCCACTAGAACATGGTGTCTTCCACTAGAATATGAACTTTGCCCTAATACAAATTTCTGAGCAAATCAGGCCTGCGAGAAGGGACTGTTACCCCTTTGGGTAGGGCTGATTCTATTGCCGTGATTGCTCCAGAGCCCCGGCCCTGTCCCCCTCCGCTCCCTCCGTTCCCTGCCCCTCACCTTGTTGCAGCCTTTGCTAAGGAGAAGTTCTCACCAGCTCTCCAGGGCAGGAACTGCTATTGCAAAACTCTTGCTCCATGCAATGGCAATGGGAGGCAACTCTGGGTGGCCTTGACCCCAAAAGGCGGTGCATAGGCACTGGCCAGAGCCACAGGGTTGCCCAACCCTTGCAGAAACTCTGGCTGCCTGTGTGAGGCAGAGGGGATGGGGATAAGAGCACGAAGGTCTGCCTGGGGCCACAGAGTCTGCCCTGGAGCTCAGATAGGGCAGCTAATCCCCTTGATGGAGAGTGGGGCCCACGCTTCCTCTGAAATGGTATTAACACGGAATTTACTTAAGACTTCTCAGGCAGTCAGGGATATGACCTTGTATTGTGGAACTACACAAGCCCTCGTCAACCCTCTTTATTAAAATGTAGCTCACTGGGGTGCCTGGGTGGCTCAGTGGGTTAAAGCCTCTGCTTTCGGCTCAGGTCATGATTCCAGGGTCCTGGGATCGAGCCCTGCATGGGGTTGGGGGGGGGGTCTCTGCTCAGCAGGGAGCCTACTTCCCTTACTCTCTCTCTGCGTGCCTCTCTGCCTACTTGTGATCTCTGTCAAATAAATAAATAAAATCTTTAAAAAAAATGTAGCTGACTGAGCACTGCGCGGAGAGTCACCTGGTCTCCAGCCCTCCCTCCAGGCACTCCCCACTTGGGACAGTGGTTGGGAGGAAAGGAGACAGAGGGAGGCCCATGAAAGCCCTGTGTCTGGGCTCCGGGGAGCATCTGGGACTCCCAGACCCCACTGGTGGGAGGGGACGATGCACAACTTCTTTGGGAAACAACTCAGTGGTTTCTTAAAAGTTAAACATCTACCCATCATAGGACCTGGCCATATCGTTGCTGGATGTTTCCCCAAGAGAAATAAAAGCCAATGTCTGCACAAAGGCTTGTACACAGTGGATCCATAGGAAATGTATGTGTAACAGCCTCAAACTGGAAACAATCCAAATGTCTGGCAACAGCTGAACATGTAAACAAAATTGTGGTCTCTCCATGCAGTGGAGTTCTACTTCACAGTAAACAGGGACTACAGATAAACCCCAAAATAAGGACGCCGAGTGAAAGAAGGCAGACCATAGAGAATGCATGCCATATGATTCCGTTTATATAAAATTCTGGAAAACCAGTGTCTAGTGGTAGAAAGTAGGTAAGGGTTTGCCTTGGGAGCGGGAGGGCGAGGGAGAGATTACAAGGGGTATGAAGAAAGTCTGGGGCTGATGGATGTGTTCATGACCGTGAATATGATGATGGTTTCATGGGTGTATATTAAAATCAAAACCCATCCAGTTGTGCAACGTGTGTTCAACGTCCACAGGACCTCAAGAAAGCTGTAAAAAATGAAACCTCGCCAAAGCAGACCTTCAAAGCCGACTCCAGACAGGACACTGCTGAGTGTGGTGAGCAGTGGGCTGGGCGCGGTGGGGCTGCCCAGAAATGTCAGGGCCCACACGTCTTCTTCTCGGTCCAGGATGTTCTGAGCATGGAGGGCCTTCAGGGAGGCGGATGGCTGGCACCCTTACGGGCAGGAGAAGCACGGACAGCTGCGGGCTTTGTCAAGCCGCCCTGCTCATGGGTGAGGGATGCAGGGCTCCAGCAGGCCTCCTCACTCCTGCTCCTGCCAGCCAGCCAGCTGCTTCCGCTCTCACACTGCGGGTGTGCACAAGGGCTGTCTGTCTTAGGTCATCAACTTCTAGAAGGCAGGACTGGTCAGACAAGAGGGATGGAAAGGACAGAGGGGAGGGAGGTGACCGGGGTGGGGTGGGTGGGGTGGCCCATCCTGGGTGAGCCCGTCAGCTGGACTGAGCTTCTCCCTTCTCAGAGCAGGGTGGGCAGCGGCGTTCTCTCTTCTTGTAATCCACAGAGCAGGCATGGCAAACCAGGCCTCCGCAGAGCCTGGGAGCAGAGGCGGGAAGAGTGGGGAATTCCTGGGCGTGTGCGTGGGGCGGGGGGCGGGGGGAGCATGGGGTTCGCTCCTTAGCTCCCAGCAGAGCAGCTCTGGGTCTGTCCAAGGAGGCCTCCCCTTTCCTAAAGGGTGTCTCAATGCTCCACCCCCTCCAGAGTCCTTTAAATCCAAACGACAGGTTCTCCTGCTGGCCCCCTCCCATGGTTAGTCCTGCCACCCTGTTCCCAGAAGAAGGTGAGGGGAGTAGCTTCCTCTGTACAGATCTCCTCCCAGACCAGAAGCCTGTTCGTCTGTCTCTTCTCGGAAGGATTGCACAGTCCCATCTTCCAGACGCTGTTGCTTGTCTGACCCCTTCCCACTGTTCTGGTTCATGTCCACGCTAACTGTTGTGTAAAGTGAGTGGCCAGCGTTAAGTGGCTTTCATAAACCCCCAGTTCCTGGGTCCCTCCCTTCTGAGTGGGGGCAGAGTGCTGTGGGCTGGTAGAAACAGTGCTTGTCCCAGAGCAAGACTTCTGTGCCCTCTCTGTTACCTGCATGTGTATCGCCGAGACAGCCGGCCAAAGATTTTGCTGCAGTCCACACAGCATCCGGGGGCCGTGGAAGACAGATGCTGGGCTTTCTGCCACAGGTCATCCTTCTCTCTGATGGGCGGGTGGGGGTGGGGGGACACACAAAGCAATGGGAAGATAGAGAGACCAAGACGGGGAGAAAGAGAAACATGGAGGCCAAGAAAGAGAGAGAAAGAGAGTCATCCAGAGACACATACAAAGGAAAAAAAGAGAGAGAGAGAGAGAGAGAGAGAGAGAGACAGCAAAGCAGAAAGACAGAAACATAGAAAATGAGAGGGAGACAGAGAGGGACGGAAAGAGAGATGGTCAGAGAGAAAGGAAGTCAGGGAAATGGAGAGGGAGATAAAGAGGGGTAGATGGTGAGATAAATGTAGAGAGAGAGAGAGAGACCAAGAGAACAAGATGCAGAGACAGCCAGGGACACACAGAGAGAGGGAGAGACAAATATAGAGAAAAACAGAGCGACAGAGAGAGACAGTGATAGAGAAAGACAGAAATGAAGAGACCATGAAAGACACGCACACACACACACACACACACACACACAAGAGATGGGGGAGTCTGTAGTCTTTGGGAAGATGGATGGTGACACCCAGGTCCCCCTAGCCCCACATAACCTTCATAGCCCACCTCCTTCAAGGAGCCCCCAGCAGTTTCTTATAATGCTCTTAGCTTTCATTTGGCACTTGATACAAATCCTTCTGGTTGCATATGCTACACTCCGGCAAAACTATCCTCACTGTGTTTTTTGTTGTTGTTGTTGTTGTTTTTAAGGATGTTTAGGGGGCACCTGGGTTCATCAGTAGGTTAAGCTCCCACTCTTGGCTCAGGTCATGGTCTCAGGGTTTTGCGAGATCGAGCCCCACCCCCGGCTCTGAGCTGGGTGTGGAGCCTGCTTCAGATTCTCTCTCTCTTTCCCTCTGCCCCTCCCCCTCTGTTTCCCTCTTCAGAAAAAATATTTTTTATCAAAATGATACATACACATGACTTAAAAATCCAATAGTACAGAATAACTTATACCAGAAGGAAATAGACACCCTCCCTACTCCTTCCAATATCAGTGACAAACCATTTCTTATACTTTTAGATTTTTCTCCCTGATATTACTTCCACACTTAAGTAATATGCTCATATCAAGAGAGAACACCTTCTACAGAGCTCCGTACCTTGATGTCAGGGGGTTTAGCTTAGTTAGTACCATGCCCACTAACTCCACCTCCTTCCTCTCCAGAATACCCCTATTTTTGGGTCCTCTCTCACTATTGTAGTTTTCCAGAATATGCTCACACATTTATTTCTCACTCATCCTACGAAGCACAGATAGCATCCAGACTGCCATTCTGTAATATGATGATGCCAGCAACCCTTCTTCTTCAGGGGGCCTCCTCTTCTCCTCTCCTACTCATCTTTTCCTTCAACATCCAATATGGTAGCCGCTAGCCCCACGTGGCTACTTTAATCTATATTTAATTTGACTAAAATGAACTACAAGTAGAACTTCAATTCTTCAGTCGCACAAAACCCATTTGGAGTACCCAATTGCTACATGTGAGTGGTAGCTACCATATTCGACAGGGCAGATAGCAAACATTTCCATCCTCACAGAAATTCTTTTGGATTCTATTCTATACGTAATACTGTTTAAGTGATAACACGGACATTTGTTCTGTAATTGCAGTTGTTTTCTGTGCTTGGTCTTTAGGTTGATTCCGACATTAAAAAAAAATCAATAAACAGTATTTACTGTATTAGACAACATATAAATATATTGCTTCAAGGAGAGCAAAGATGTGTTCTACACATTTCCTTTCTTGGAAATTTTCTGTTTTTTTTCCAGGACTTTGCAATTGCCTTTCTTTGCTCCTTGCACAACTTACCTTTAACATAGCCTAATTATTCCCTCTCCCCAACAAATTGTTCATCATATCAGTTATTCTGTTGATTCTCTTTCTCCCCAGAGACTTTCCTCCTGGGTCCTCAATACTTCTGCTGAAGTCTGCACTGACTGCTCCCTGGGCTTGCTGTCTTCTTGTCATCTTGGGGATTCCCTTTTCTTCTCTCCTGGGCTACCATGACTGTTCCCTAAATTCAACATCTTCTCCTTTCTTGGCTTACTTCCTTGTTTTTCTGAAGTACATCCTTAATTAACTTCCCAGGAAAGGCTGTGTGGGAGGTGCATTTTCTGTGACCTATCTTTCTGAAAAATGTCTTTCCTGCATCACCTTCCCTACTGGCTTCATAGTTTGGCTGGACCTAGAATTCTGGGGCAAAAGCTATCTTTCCTCAGAACTTGAAAGCATTGATTATTATTATTTTTTTAAGTAGACCACACATAGCATGGAGCCTAATGCAGGGCTTGAACTCAACCCTGAGATCAAGACCTGAGCCAAGATGAAGAGCTGGAAGCTTAACCTACTGAGCTACCCAGGCGCCATTGACCCCTAACATGTTTTTCTGTGTCCTACTTCTCTTATAAATGACGTGTCTGAGTATATTGTCCTCATTTTTATTTTACCGAGATTTCACAACACTGTATCTGGACGTGCATTTCCCTTCCTTTTGCTTGTTGTGCTGATCACTCAGTGACATCTTTACATCTGGAGACCTGTGACCCTGAGAGCTGGGAAAGTCTCTCAGCTTTTTATCTGATAATCTCCTTGGTTTTACTGTCTCTTTCTTTGGAATTCTTGTCAGTTGGAGAAGACAGTGAGACTCCTGGATTGATTCTTTATGTTTGCAATTGTTTCTCTCATATGTTCCATCTCTTTATGCCCTATAAGCTATGCCCTGATGGACAGCCTCCTGTTCCTTTTCCAGTCCTTATGAATTTAAAAAAAAATTGAGAGATATTTTTAATTTCCAAGAACATTTCTCACCTTTGGATGGTCACTTTCCACAGCACCGTGTTTCATGGGAGATGGATTTTTTTGGTTTGCTTATCTTTGTCTCCCCCCCTTTATGTTCTAGATTCTTTTCAAACATCTGGGGCTCTGGTTACCATTTCATGTTCAAGCTGCTGGAGCCTCAAGTAGCAGACAGGGCGGTTGGTTGGTTTGTGGCTTCCCTTTAGGAAGGACTGGGCAAGGAGCTACTTGCCCCATGGACTGTCAAATGTCAGAACACACTGCCCTTTCATTTGGAAGCATCTAACTTTTTTTTTTTAGAGAAGGGAATTTTAATTATTTGCCTGGGAGATAGAACCCTCAGTGTTGACATTCTGCAGTTAGGGAAGCAGGCAGAAAGCAGGGTACATTGCTCTTTCTAATGACTTTATCAGTTATTTTTTCCTGATTTCTGTCTCCCATGTCATTTCTGCCATCTACGTCCCTGGTGTTTCTGGGCCCTGAAGTTCTAACTTGGGCTAAATCCAGTATCTACTTTTTTCATCCATTTTCCAGTTTCTGGAAAGTAGCTGGAGTCTCTTCTCTGTTGTTGGCTCCTCTACCTTTCTCTCTATTACAAGTTTTCTTTTCTTTTCTTTTTTCTTTCTTTCTTTCTTTCTTTCTTCCTTTCTTCTTTCTTTCTTTCCTTCTTTCTTTCTCTTTCCCCCTCTCTCTCTCTCTCTCTTTCTTTCTGATCATCCTAGTGAGATCTCAGGATGGAAAATATGTGATGTGTGTGTCAGTCTGCCATCTTGATGCAGAAGTCAGCGTCTAGGGCTTTCCCCTGCCTCTTTTGGCTTAGGGCCAGATTTTCCATGACACTTCTGCAAGGGACATTTCACTGGGTAGCCTGGGATCTTGGGATGAGTTTCTTTAACATGAGGAAAAGCATTTTTCCCTCCTGATGCGCTGGCGTATTTCCTTGGAATTCCTAGTGACATTTAGTCAACTTTCTGTGTTTCCATTTTTGATTCTGCTGCCAAGATGCTCAGAGTTAAATTTCAACCCTAACGCTAATCCTAATATCTTGGGAGTATATATTTTTCCTTTTCGATTTCATCTATTTTTCTTTAACAATCATATATATTATATATAACAATTATGTGTGTGTGTGTGTGTGTGTGTATGTCTTTTATTGTTGGCTACCTCAAATTCTTTTGTGAGCTATAAAGCTAACATTTTATGTCCCCCTTTCTCCTAGTTGACAGCTCCTTGGAGGACATCATTCCTTAAATTCTTGGTTTGTTCTTTCCAGGTTGACCTCTGCCTTCTCTCATCTTTAGTATCACTTGGGTTTTGTGCCAGAGGATTTAGCCCTAGATGATCCCTCCATGACCTTCCAATTCTAATGGAAGCTGAGTCCAGTGGTACTCTGCTTCCTGAATTGGGCCAAAGTATAACATTAGCTCCCCACTAGCCTGAAAGGCGGAAACCAGGCTTTCCACAACTCCTCCATCCCCCAGTGTGCTAGTGGTTTGAAACTGATCCTGGTGAGCCCAGCCTCTGGAACCTAGGACAGATGACCCAGGACGGCCCACAGGCCTGGTAGTCTGTGGAAGCCCAGCAGGCAGTCAGGTCCAGGACATATGATTTGCTCTTTGTTAACCTCCCCCTCCTCTCAATTCCTTCTCCATCCGTGGGTTCCTTTCCTTCCCCCTAACCTTGTAGGTGTGTACATGTGTGGGTGCGTTGGAGTGGTGGTGTCCCTTAGAGCCAGAGGACTCTCTGTAATTTATAGGCTGTGTGTCCTTGGTGGCCAAGTCTGCCTCTCTGACCCTTAGTTTTCTCATCTATAAAATGAGGGTAACAGCTGGAGTGGCCAAAAGATGAGTTAGCATACATAAAAGGTTCAGAATTTTCATTCCCCAGTCTCCACATCCCACGCCATCCCCCCTTCCACACCCCAGCCCCACCGTGTCCGCCTTACTGAATCAGTTCCAGGACCCTCATCTTCACGGCGCAGACCAGGTCCCGCTGCCCTCCGAGCTCCTCCTCATACATGGCGTTCCTCCTCTCAGCCTCCTGCTGCTTCTGTTCAAGCTCTGTCTGCAACTGGGCCCTCTCTTCCTGACACCTGCGCACAGAAGGAGGACTAAGTTCTCTGCGTTCTCTCTACTCTGAGGTAGGCCAGGCCTCTGCCTGCTGGGGGGCTCTTGGGGGAAGCTGGTGGTGCTTCCCACAGCTGAGGTGTGCACACGCACCGTACATGCCTCACACATGTACACATGTCAACCACACACACGCTCACGTATATACACACACTACACACATACTCCCACCCCTCACAACCCCCCCGTGAAACACCGCACATACACACACACCACATACCACATACACTGTGTACAATCCCAACACGAACACTATGCCACACAACACACACCACACAAGTCACAACACACCACACATACTACACACATCACACACACCATATAACACACATATCACATACTTCATGCTGGTAGCACATCCACACACATGGGGCAACACATCATAGATACACACAACACACTCACAACACATCTATACCGCATAACACACACATACCACATGCATACGACAGAACACATGCATACCGTGGGTCACACACACACCATACACACCACACATATACACACTCACACCATACCACACACACAGACTCACATAGACACACATACTCCACATATTATCCACAACCCCACACCCTCCTGAGTCGCACATGCTCACACACACACCACACACCACACCACACACACCAAATGGACAACGTTGGTGTCTGGGGCCCCAGGCTGGATGGGCTGTGCCCAGCTGAGAACAATTGTTGGTTTAGGGGGTGGTTAGTGGTGTAGGACTTGGGGTGATTTTTAGCTATTAAAATATTTTGAAAAATTATGGTACATTGTCTTTTCAATTAAAAAAGGCAATATTAAACATAAGACTTTCATAAATTTTTGTTTCAGTTTGGGTTTGGCATTGCCTCAGCTCTGTTCTGACCTCTTCCTTTTGTCTTTGGTGGCTTCCTAGAAGGTTCCAAGAAATCTGCTGGACTGGAAGTAAGAAGGTCCCAGCCCTTCCCTCCATCGCTCAGATGGGAGGGTGTTGCAGAGACGGATCCACATATTCTGTGACCTCAGATATGTGTGCGTGTGTCTGTCTGTGTGTGGCCCCACCCCTGGGCTTCAATGTGTTAGAGGCTTTGCTAGAGGCTTCACGATGAACTGAATTATGAATTTTTACAACACTGCTGTGTAGCAGGCCTCAGAAAGAAAGCTGGGTGGTCTGTGAGATCAAATCAACTACAGATACCCATGGAAATTCCAGCAGACCCACCAGTCCCTGCAGCCTAAGGAAGGCTGTTCTTGTGCTCAGGGCTGTGTTTGGACTTTTAATGAACGTTCCGGTCTCCAGTATCCTTACTTAGTACTGGTGTTTCATTTTGTTGAGCTAGTTTACTTGCACACTGATCCCAGGGCCTTTGCTGGGTCTGGTGCAGGCCTGGATGTGAGCACCATGATTACAGTGTGTCTTTGAGGTGGGAGGGAACATTTATTAAGTACCTCCTGTGTGCCAGGGGCTGTTAGAGGGGGCAGGAACGGAGCAGTGCCTATGGCTCTTGGTGGAGCTTAGAGTGTGTCTGGGGCAGTGGTCAAACCAAGTGATAGGCCAGTGACACAGCATATAGGAGAGGTGGGGACAGACTTGAGAGGGTGCTCGGGAAAGGCTCCCAAGATGAGATGACCTTTAAGCAGATCCAAAAGATGAGAATTCAGCCATGGAGAGCCAGTGAAAGGCACATGCAAAGGTCTGCAAGTTGGCAAGAGCTTGTCTTTTTTGAGGAAATGAAAGAAGGCAAGGGAAGCTGGAATTTCATGAAGGGCAGGAGGTGGGGGTGGGCAAGAGATGATGTGGGAAGGAGGCAGGGCCTGATCTCTGCTTCTCTGGCCTCAAGAGGAGTGGACTTAGACCTCAGTGCAATGGAAAGCCACCAAAGTATTTCTTTTTCTTTTTAATTTTAAAGATTTTATTTATTTATTTGTCAGAGAGAGTGAGCACAGGCAGACAGAGTGGCAGGCAGAGGCAGAGGGAGAAGCAGACTCCCTGCCAAGCAAGGAGCCGGATGTGGGACTCCATCCCAGGATGCTGGGATCATGACCTGAGCCGAAGGCAGCCGCTTAACCAACTGAGCCACCCAGGCGTCCCTCCACCAAAGAATTTCAAGTGGGGGTTGACAGACACTCCTGGTGCAGGGGGGGACACGGAGGAATTAGAGTCTATTGAACACCTACTACATGCCAGACCCTGAGCTCGGTGTTTAATAGCCTGGCTTCATTTAATTTTCACAAACGTACAGACAGGTAAGACAATTGTCATTTTACAGGAAAGAAAATAGAGCTTCAGAGAGGAAGTCACACTTGCTGAGGGCCACAAGGTTTGATAAGTGGAGGGAGCAGAAATCTGGAGGCAGACCTGTCAGGCCATCAACTCTTTCTGCCTCCCCACACTTTTATCCAGGCAGGGCCCTGGCCACCAGTGGTTTATAGCACCAGAGTGGAGTGGGCTGGGAGCAAGGACGGGTCCTTCTGAGCCCCTGGTGTGCCTCAGAGAAGCTCACTGGGGAGCGGGAGGGGGAGAAGTGTGATGTTTGCCTGATTCTCCATCTGTAGACCTCTTCCACTCATACCTGATCTAATCACTTTTGCTTTGAGGTCTTAGCCAGGGGCAGAGGAAACCCACCTGCTTGGCAGGATGGTCTCAGAGAGCATTGGAGCTGGAAGGAGGAACTCTAGAGATCCCACCATCTCCTTTTGCAAATCAGGGACTGGAGGCCAAAGAGGGAAGGCCAGTTTCCCAAGGTGGCTCGGCCAGAAAGCCAGGAAGTGGTTATCGCATGCACCATAGCTCAGTTCCAAGTGTATTTTCTTGGCCCCTGGTTGGTCTACTGGGGTCTGGTGCTTGGCTGGTCGGCTGTGTCTCCCCTGTGTGTGGGGCTCTGCACCCAGGGGCTGCACCTCTGCCCACCTTCACTCTATTCTCCACACCACAGACAGAGCAATCCTGAAGCCCATGGGACCCCCCACTTCCCGCTCAAGACTCTGCTCCAGCCTTCCAGAGCACATGGGAGTGTCCCTCTGCTCCAGCTCCACAGGGATTTTGCATCTGCCTGCTCCCTTCGGGGAGCACTCCTGTCTCTATCCCTGTTCCTGGACTGATGTTTTCCCACAGCCCCATGACTAGCTGACATCCCATTTCCATTTGTTGAATTGTCATCTCCACGGGGCCTAGAGAGCAGAGACCGCCTATTCTGCTCACTGCTGTCACCCCGCTCATGGCCTCAGTAGAGGAACAACATTATTGCTGGCTGACTTAGTAGGCCCCACGGTGCTTCTGTCTGGCGGTGGTGAGACAGCCCATCCCAGCTTGGTGCCCATAGCCCCCGAGTGTGATATTCCTCCTGAGCTCCCTGGACCCCAGGCAGCAGGGGAGCACATCCTCTGTCCTCCTAGCCACAGGAGCTTCTGTTCCTGCTGCCTGAGTTCTTATGACTTTCCAGCAGATCCCCAGCCCATGCCTCTCCTCTGAGCTCCACACCCTCCGGGCTGCCCAGTGGCTCCACTTGCCCGTCCGACCGGCGTCTCAAACTTACATGCTCTCGCCCCAGCTCCTGACTTTTCCCCCACAAGCCCGCCCTGCTACAACAAACTGTCAGCGGGGACTCCGGACTGGTCAGGCCGGAAAACAAGAGTCATTCTTGATGCCTGTCTTTCTCTCTCACCAGGAAGCCCAGCCTCACCGTGGCTCCAGAATCCTGCAGCTTCTCTGCACCTCCATTGCCAGAGAACACCTGGGGGCTCGCCTGTGCTCCCCTTCTTCATCAGCGCCCTTGCTTCCTTACAGATTAGCCCCACAGAGCAGCAGCCTCGAGCCCCTGAGAGCACAGATCAGTCTGGAATAGGCAGGTCTATGGGGACAGATGAATGCTTGCCTAGGGCTGGGAGGTTGGGAGAAAATGGGCAGTAACTGCTCAAGGTACAGGGTTTCTCTTTGGGGTGATGAAAATGTCCTAAACTGTGGTGATCGAGGCACAATTTTATGAATACACAAAACCCCACTGGACTGTTAAAAAAAAAAAAAAAGCAAACATACTTAACATTAAAGCCAAAAGTCAATTCTTGTCCCTCCTCTACTCAGGACTCTCAGTGGTTCCTATCTCACTCTGAGTCAAAGCCAAGGTCCTCTGGATGACCTGTAAGGGTCTCCTGTTACATGACTGACTTGCTCCGACCTCCTCTCCCTCCTTCACTCCACTGGGCCTCTGTGATGTTCTGATGACCTGCCACGGCCATTCCTACTTCAGGGCCCTTGCTCTTGCTGTTCCTCTGCCTGGAACATTCTTCTACCACATACACACATGGCTTATTCCTCACTTCCTTCAGGTCTTCGATCAAGCATCACTTTTTCAGGGAGGCCCTCCCTGGCCATGGGGCCATATTTAACCTATACCCCTTGACACTCCCACCCCCTTTCTCTGCTTGACTTTTTTCCTTCTTAGGACTTGTCACATCTGACACTACGCAATTAACTTGCTTATCGTGTTTACCATTGACTTTCCCCCACCAGAAGGGATGTTCCCCAGGAATAGGGCTTCAGTCTGTGTTGTCCGCAAGAGGATTTCTGATATGCTACAACAGGGCTGACACCGAGTAGGCAATCTGAGTGTCTGTGGGACCATGGCTGGGATGACAGGTGGCAGGATAGTGGTCTGTGAGACAGGGGCTCCCCCAGCTGAGGGAGCAGCCTGGGCCTGGTGGTCTCTTTGGGGCCTCCCAGCTGCTCCCTCCAGCCCATCGTGATTCCCAGAGAAGGCCCCTGGGTGGGCACGGCCCCTGAGTTCACCTAGGGCCTGGGTCACAGGAATCTTTCCTGACCAAACTGCCAAGCTCAGCTGAGCGTCCGGCGGGAGGAGCCCGGGGAGGGATGCCTTTTGGGATTGGTTTCTGGGCCTGCAGCCTCTCTCAGCCTTTTAAGTAGAGAGTCTGTCAAGCGGCCCATGATTCAGTCTGAAGCACCAACTACCCAGGCTCCGATGGGGTTTGGGCTGGCGCCTCCCAGGGTGGGCGTCAGCCACACATGAGAGACAGAGCCCGGTGGGCACACGGAGGCACACGGAGACCACGGGAGACAGACACAGAGACCGAGTCAGACCCAGGAAGACCTTTGCATGGCGGAAATATTTTTAAAATTCTGAAAGAGAAACTCAGACGTGGAGAGAGTGTGCTCCGGGCTCTTGAGGTTAATAGGATGACGGAAAGTGGGAGAAGCTGGATGGCGAGAGGGGGCGGAGCGGGAGAGCCGCAGGGACCGAAATAAACACAGGCACTCAAAACAGGGCCCGAGGGCCCGTGTATAAGCCCTCCCGTGCTGCAGTCGGCTGCTGGGGTGCGGACCTCAGCTCCTCTACTAACTAGCGACATTGGGTGAATTGTGCAGCACCTTTGAGACTCAGTTGCCCTATCTATAAAATGGGGATTCTTAGAGAACCTACTTCATAGGTTAGGAGGGAACTGCTAGAACGGTGCCAGAGACATAGTAAGTGCCCCGTACGTGATAGTTACGATGACGATTGTGACTCACGAGGGTGAAAGAGAGGCTGGAACAGGGAGCAGGAAAATGAGAGGGGGGTGGGGAGGGAAGATGGAGAGCAGGGAAGGAGACTGGCTTGAAAAGAGCTGAGCGGCAGCAGAGGGGCAGAGGGGAGGGTGGGAAGGGAGGGAGGGGCAGGAGGCATCCACCTCTCCTGCAGGCTCTCGGGGAGGCCAGCGAGGGAGGGGCCGGCAAGGCTGGGGGCCAGTGGGAGCTCCCCAAGGAGCCCCAGGAGGAATGCGCAGCACGCCTCAGCCTCCGGAGCCTGTGCCCCGCGCGGGAGCCACTCAGAAGGCGCTTCCCAGCGTGACCACGAGGGGGCGAGCAGGAGCCAGGGAGCAACGCGGGTCCTGGGGGCCTCCCCGCCAGGCCTGTTTGCGCGGACGGTTGCCAAGGTTACCTGCTGAACTGCTCCTGCAGGGTCTTCAGCTCCACTTCCTGCTTCTTCAGCAGCTGCTCTTGGTGCCGGGCCTGCTCCTTGGTCTTCCGGAGCTCGTGTCTCAGGCTCTTGGGGGTGGGAAGCAAAGGAAGGGGAAGGGAGGCTGAGGTCGGTGGGCGGAGATCCCAGCTCCGGGTCTGACCTCACGACATCTCCGGAGACCCCAGGCCCGGCGAGACAGCCCTTGGGTGGAGGGCGGGACTGGAGACAGCACCGGGAGCTGAGACGCCAGGCTCTGTCCCTGGGTGAGCCTGGGGCCATTTCTTCCTTGGCTGAGGGATGAGAGTTACAGAGCTCAAGGGGCATGAAGACTCCGGCTAGAGAGGAGGCCGAAGGAAAGCTTGAAATCAGTCTTGGTCATCTCCGGGAGAAGCAAGTACAACAAGGGCCGCTAGGCCGCTGCCCCGCAGAGCTGTTGGGGAGGGGTCTCAGACTCAAGTGCCCACAAGGGGCCAGGCAAGTAGGATTGATGAATGAAGTGGCCCTGGCTAGAGCTCACAGCAAGAAGACCCCCTCGAAGAATAATCATCCTGTGCGGACCAATCAGAACTGATCCGCACAGGATGCCCCTCCCTATCGCCACTGATGACTCCCACCTGCGGGCCAGGTTGTGGGGGAGGAGAAGAGGCAGGTACAGCACTCAGCTGCTCTCACCTTGACCACATCCTGCAAGGCCACCTCTGCGGGCTCCTTCCTCCTGGTCACACTGGCCACTCCTCTTTCCTCTTGCCGTCTCTCTGGGGTGGAGTTTTCCTTTGTTACCAGGTCCCGTAGGACCCCCCGCATTCCCGGAATGCTAGACGACTCCCACTCCTGCCAGCTCCCTGACATTGTGTCCTCTATTGTCCCTGTAGGGCTGGAGGCCAGCAGCCTGTGGACATGACCCCACTCTGTTCCCCCTTTGTGGGTCCCTTCTGCACCCGGCAGAACCCCTCTGCCCTCAGCCTCTGTCCCTATCACCTCCTTCAGAGCTCTCTTGGTCCCTTCCCCCTGTCCCTGGCTACTGGGGGTTGAATTCTCCAGGCAGACCCCAGTTTTTGGGGCTCCCTTCTCCTGGGCTGGCTGAAGCTCCTTCCCCTCTGGTTCCCATGTGCTCCGTGGGGGCCCGAGGCTCTTGGGTTCTTCTCTCTTCTTTTCCACGAAGGGAAGAAGATGCCTGTGTTGCCAAGCCCCGGGAAGTCCAGCTAACCCATCTTCCCTGGGCGCAGCTTGCAGACCAGCTTGGCTAGTGTGTGGCTCTTCTGGCTGGGCTCCTGTGGAGTCTCCATATGTGGCTGGGATCTGCAGAGAAGCCCCCAAAACCACCCCCAGTTACCAGCACCCCAGGTGGATCTGGGGGCCGAGTTCCTGTCTGGTCAGGGAGCAGTGGTGCCTCTCAGTGTTCTTTCCTTTCCTTCCCACCCTGACCTGCGCCCTTGATCTGGTTCCCGAGTTCTTCCCACCCTCTCCTCTCCTCCACTCTGCCCCCTGAACTTCTCTGTGTTTCAGTTTTCTTGCCTGTGAAATGGGAGTAATAACACCTGCCCCATAGGGCTGTAGTGAAATCTTAAAGAGACCCACAGCGGCCGAGATTCCCCCCTCTCAAGCAGCCTTCTGTGTGCTCCCATGTTCTTCTGCGCACGTCTGCATCACCTCACTTAACAGGCTGTGTTGTGAGAGGTTCCCCCTTCTGGCCAAAGGCTGAGTCCTCATGGTGTCTGTACCTGGTGCCTGGAAGCTGAGGGGTTGCAGAGCAAGACTGGGGATGACAATAGCCACAAGCCACCACTTCCTGAGCATGTGGCCTGGGGCCTTGCTCTGGGCTACATGGTCTGTCTCAACTGTCTCAACGCTCCCTAACAATCACCTTCAAGGCAAGAAAAGTACTTTGCGGAAGACCTTGGTTATTAGGGGCAGAGCTAGGATTTGAACCCAGAAACCTGGCTCTTCAGTTGCTCCCTGGCAAACTGAACCGAGAAGTTTGCCCATTCTTTGACGGAGGCTTTTTCCCCGGTGTGCGTCCTACGTGCTTCCGGTTACTTACCCCAGTGCCTCTCCCGACCCTGGGTCCCCTGCCTCCCGTGGATGGTGCCGATGGTCCCCTTCTCTCCCTATATCTGTCTGTCTGTCTGCTTGGTTACTGCTCATCCTGGGGGCCCAACAGAGATGTAGAGCAGGCGACTTGGAATGAAGTTGGACAGAGGCACCTGCTTTGGGGGATCTTTGGTCTTTTTGGGTCTTTTTCCCTGGGTCCGTCTGGGACTGGAGTGACAGGACCTGCGGAGAAAGGGCGGGGTGGGGGTGGCTAGGGGCCTCTCTCTGGCAGCGGTCTAACCAGCCATGGACCGTAGGACCCTTCCCGCCCTCACAGCCAATTCTGGCTCTCTCTATCCCTGCATGCGCCCCGCCCACCACTCATCCTCACATCCACGGGGGACTCATTCTTTTGACCGCCCACCCCAAGCATCCAGCGGCTCCTTAAGAGAGTGTCCTGTGCACAGCCTCACGTGACACGAGGGGCTTACTCCGGGAAAACAGAAGGCTGGGGAGGGGAGCATCAGGGGCTCAGACAGCAAGAAGGGAAGGCTAGCAGGCCAAGTTTGGAGCTTGCTTGGGGTGGGTGGTGGTCAAATGGCAGTAAGGCCCTAGAAAGAGGGGGCCTCCCTCCACTCCACTCACTCTGAGAACATGGGCCAGGCTTCATCCAGGTTCGGCCACTGCAGATCTAGGTCGAAGGCCACCCCATTGAGAGCGTAGAGAGAGTCCAGGAGGTCTTCCCGGAGCTTGGGGCACACCAGAGGGCTCCGGGGACCATACCAGTCCCTGTGGTAATGGTGACCAGCACCCTTGGCCTTTGGCCTTGGTGCTATTGCTGCCCCCTGGGCCCCCGAGAATCTGCTGTCCACCACATGGCATGATTCCCACGGCTGGGTTGCTGCCCTCGGGGAGCAGGTGGCTTGAGTATCATGGTGCTACTGGGATTCCTTTGTTCTAACCACCCCCTCCCTTTGCCCTTTCTTCATTGACTTCTTCATGGCTCTCGTTTTAGTTGTCCTTGACATTAACCCATCCATCCAGGTGTGGTGGGGGCGGGGAGGGGAGAGGCAGGTTTCACAGGGAGGACAGTGGACTCGGGGGGAGTGAGAAGGAGCACGCACCGCGAGCCCCACCTGGTGACCTCTGGGTTCAGGAGGCAGAGCTGCAGGGACTCGGCCAGCTGTCCCTGGGCCAGGCAGAAGCGGATGAAGGCTCGGCCTTTTGCCAGAGGTGTCTTTGACTGCAGAGTGCACAGGGGGTGAATAGTGGTGGGGGGCGGGGTGCACGGCCCTGTGCTATGAGAATGGGGGGAACTCAGCCAGCACAGAGGCCAGCTGGGAGCTTGTAATGTCTTGGGAGCAAAGACGTGGTTGGAGGGATACTGAGGGCGGGGCTTACGGGACCTGAGGACCAGGTGAGCAGTCTGTGGTCAGCGGAGCGGGGATGGGTGGGAAGGGGGCCCCTGGAGGCCATCCCTGTCAAGGGCCCGGTGGCAGGGCCACCTGGCCCTGGGTACCTTGTCCTGGGCGAGGATGAAGCGGGCCGGCTCCGTGCTACCCCGCTGTTGCCACAGGGTGGCGCAGAGGAAGTCCCAGTAATCCTTCCGAGGCCTCAGGAAGCTCTTCTGCTCTTTCTGGTCAAACTGGTAGTGGGATGTGGGACAGGAAAGCCTAGAAATGTTTCCCCCCCACCCCACACCTGCCTTGTATTCCAGCACGCAGAGAGAGGACAGGGCTACTGTGGTCAGACCTGGCTCGGCCCTTACTGGATGTGTGACCTGGAGCAAGGTGCTGGACCTCTCTGAGCCTTTGGTATTCTAGTCATGCACTCCAGTAACACTTGCGGAGCACTTACTTCGTGCCGGGCTTCGTTCTGCGCTCTGGGAATTCAGCAGTGGAAAAGCTGCCTGCATGGGCTTACACTTGGTAGTGGAGACAGGCAATGAACAAATCGAATAAGTAAAACATATGTTATGGCAGTGCTGACTGCTAAGGAGAAAAATAAAGGAGGGAAGGAGACCAGAAAGTACGTGGTGTGTGCACACATGTATGTGTGTGGTGTGTGTGTGGTGTGTGATGTCTGTGAGTGTGTAGTGTGTGTGTGTGGTGTGTATGCCCGAGTGTGTGTGATTTAGGATGTGTGTGTGTGTTAAAAATTTGGATTTAAGGGGTCCCTGGGTGGCTCAGTCGGTTAAGCATCTGCCTTCCGCTGAGGTCATGATCACAGGGTCCTGGGATGGAGCCCCACGTCAGGCTCCCTGCTCAGCTCTCCCCTCTCCCTCTGCTGCTCTCCCTCTACCACCACTCCCCTGCTTGAGCTCCCCTGCTTATGGTCTTCTCCCTCTTCTCCCAAATCTGAAAAAAATTTGAATTAGAGTAACTAGAGAGAACTTCACTGAGGAGCTGTGACTCAAGTCCAGATCTGAAGGAAATGAGTTGTGCCATCCACATTTCTGAGGGAAGAGCAGTCTAGGCAGAGGGCATTGCAAGTGCAAAGGCCCTGAGGTGGGTGAGTTCCTGGCATGATTGCGGAAGATCAAGGAGTCCAACGTGACTGGAGTGCAGCAGATGAGGGGTAGACCGGCAGGAGATTGACACACGCACCAGACACACCTCACGCCTGCATATATGTACACTCACACCACACGTGCATCACACACAGAGACACACACAGGCTATGTGTGCATCCGTGGGGGTGGCAGGGTCATCAAGCACCTCAGGGGGCTAGAATGAGAATGTAATAAGGTGGGACAGGAGGAGGGCTTAGCCTGGCCCATGGTAAGTACTAAGTAAAAGGGCCAGCAGCAGGAAGGCCAGCCCGAGGATCTCTTGCCTCTGAAATGTCAGTCCTCAGAGCAGGGTGGCCGCCCTGCCCCACCCCTCCCCACCTGGCCCCTGCCGGGCCCCCACTTACTTCCTAGGCTATGGTGTCAACCCCCAAGAGTGAGGTCAGATGTCAGGAAGAGCTTGCTGACTCTGAGAGGGCTGAAACTAGTCGGGGGCTCTTCCTCAGTATCTGGGAAAACCCTCCTGGCTATCTGGGCCCAGAGAGAGGGGGGTGGGAGCAGGGCAGGGAGGGGGTCACCTGCAGGAGCAGCTCCAGGCAGCCACAGAGTGTGTGCAGCTCAGCGCTGGCATCTGTCACTGGCCGCTGTGGGCCCCCATAGCCCTGGAGAATGGCCGAGACAGCAGCTGGCAGGGGTGGGGGCGGGAGGACGGTGGACATCAGGCTCCGGGTCGTGGGGGCTCTGACAGAGGGGCTCCCAAGACCCCTCCCTTCTCCCCCAACTCAAGCCCAGAAAATTTCTCCAGACGCACTCACCTTTCAGGTTCCTGGTGAGGACGGCCCCCTCCTCCGCCATGAGGATTTCAGAACGATGGGATTCCTCGTGGTTCTGGGAGGTCAACCCGGAAAGGAGCCGCTTCCTGGATGGCTCCTTATCCAGGGGAAGAATCAGAGCCTGGGCCAGGAATGGGAAATATCTAGGGTCACACAGTGAGTTCACGGGTAGGAAAAAGACCCCAGCTCTCCCTTGTAGGCTGGCGTGGGAAGGTGATGGTGTGGCCCCCATGAATGGGGTAGTTCCTGGGTGTCAGGCGCTATGCTCCGTGCGTGACATCCTTGTCTTACTCAGTCCCCATAATAACCTAGGTCTGTAGCTCCATTCGATACAAGATGAAAGGGGGGCTCAGACAGACAGAGCAGTCTTTGATCTGATGCCACAAAGCTCTAAGCTGAGAAGCTAGAGTTCGAACTCAGTACTGTGTGCCCTCACACGGGGCGACTTGGCATGAGCGGCCCTGGTCATGCTCCTGCATGAGGACACTGGGCTGAGGGAGAGTCACTCCTGTTCCCCACAGGGAGCTTGTTGGAGCAGTCATCTGCCTTGAGACATACATTCATCCTTTCCTGGCCCCCAGCTGAGTGGAAAATGTGTGTTCTTTGAGGAAAGGGAGGCAGAAGTAAAATGAGACCCTAGAGCTGGGACCGGGCCAGAATACTGGGTATGTGTGGGAGCAGGGCAGCTGGTTTTCATCCCGTGGTCCTCTCCCAGGGGAACTGGAGTCTGTGGTTCCCTCGGTGGGTCCTGGGGCTCAGAGAGGAACCCTGGGGCTGCTGAGGGCCAGTGGCTTATCTTGTTGTAACCTGGAGGAAAGGCCGGGCATGGGATACCCACATGTCCTGCCTCCCAGGCTGAAGTTGCTGGAATTCGGGGGTGGGTGGGAAGGAAGAAGCAGGGGACACAGTGGAAGGGCAGGGAGTGAGAAAAGAAGGTAAATGAGGGAGGCTGCATGGGGATGGTGTTCGGGAGACACTGAACTAGGAGTTAAGAGACCTGGGTCTCCATCCTGATCCTGCTACTAACTCACTGTGTGACCTTTTGCATCAGTTTCCCCATCTGTAGACCAAAGGGCAGACTGAGGGTCTCTGCGTCCCCTTTTGGTCCACTCTATACAACCCATGAACACCTAGATGGGCCTCCTCAGCTCCCTCTTCTCTGTCCAGGAGCCTCTGCCCCATGCTCCACCCCTGGCATTGCCCCCTTTCTCCAGCCTCCCCCAGACCCCCTCCCTGCTCCTCACCTGGGAAGGCCCAGAGAGCGGGCACTGCAGACTGAACCTGTCCCTTGTGACTGCAGGTCCTGCACCGCCTTTCCCCAAGTGCTGCCTGGGAAGTGACTCAGGCCCAGCCCAGCACCCTGGAGGGGGAACCCTGCTCAGAGCAGGAGGAGCACAGAACTTGGTGGGTGGGGTGGGGAGGGGTAGAGGCAGGGCCCAGGGTGCCAGGGCAGAATGGGTGAACTGAGGGGTGGTACCCTTCAGGCAAACCCCGTGCTAGAGTCACTCGTTGGCCATACACCAGCTCACTCTGAGTGACAGCAGCAATTGCCCCCCTGCAAGTTCCCTTGTTACCTTGGTCACTTGCTCTTGTCTTTCTTCCTTGTCCCCACCAGGCGGCACAAAGAGGCTGGGATTGCCCTTCCACCAGCTCCTCTGCCAGGCTTCAGTCTCTCAGTGGAAGTCTGGTGCAGGTGGGGACCCTGTCCTCCCCATCGCCCTGTATCTCCCTCCTCCTCCCCACCTTAGTCTCCTGGTCCCCAGTGCCATACTGCCCGACCCGCCCCCTCTCCCCCAAGAATGGAAGTGGAACTACTGCGAAGGCTTGGATCTAGGGCCCGGCCAGCTAGGTGTCCCTGGGGCCGTGGCCCTCCCACCCTGGCTGGGCTCCGCCTTCTTGAGGCTGGGGTCTTTCCACCTCCCGGTCCCCGTTTTTCTAGGCGGGGGTGCCCCGAGGGCGGGTCCTGGGGACTGAGAACAGAGGAGCAGGTTCCCGCGCAGACTCCGGTTTCCCAGACCTCAGCAACCGCCTGTAAACAGTGGCACACGCAGTGGCCGAGCCCGGATCTGCCCTCCCGCCGCCCCTTCCTGCGCGTCTCTCCCTCTCTGGGACTTGGTGTCCCCGCGCAGAGGCCCCGTTCCCCACCCCCCACCACCGTCCCCGTCCCCCGGGTCCCCGCGTCCGCGGTCTCTCCCTCGCTCTCTCTCCTTATCTGCTTCCTGCCTCCCCCGTCGCGCCGTCGGTCTTTTTCTCGCGCTCCCAGCCTCTGCCGGTCGCCGCCCGGGGCCACGAGCCCCCCCCCGCCGCCGCCCCCCCCCCCGCGCCCCTCCGGCTTCCTCCGCCCCCGGCTGCGCCCGGGCGCCCGCGTCCCTGCCCCTCGCCCGGCCCGCACTCCCCGGCTGGCTGGCGGCGCGGGTCCAGGACGCTCCCGGCGGGGCCGCGCCGGGGGCCTCGCCGCCTGCCCCCTCCCGACGTGCGGCGCCCCCCGGCCGCGCGCTGGCCAGGGCCGGGGGGGGGCGGTTCCCCCCCCCCACACCCCTCCCCGCCCCGCGCCCGCGTCCCCGCCCCCGGCCCGCCGGGCACCCGGCGGGATGGGCTGCACCGTGAGCCTGGTGTGCTGCGAGGCGCTGGAGCCCGGGCCCCCCTGCGGCCCCCAGCCCCCGGGGAGCCCCCCGTCCCGGGCGCGCGCCGAGCGCTGGGAGCCCGGGGCCTCCGGCTGCGCGGAGAGCGGGCGGCTGCCGCTTCAGGTAGGACGCCGCGGGGCGGCCGGGGGGAGCGGGTGGCGGTGGCCGGCCGAGCCCGGCCCACCTGAGACAGGTAGGGAGCCGCGCCCGGGAAGCGCCGGTCAGCCCGCAGCCGGGGCCGGTGGCCCCGGGGCGTGGAGGGGGTGGAGGCGCGGGTCGGGCCGCTACCGGTTGAAGAGGCCACGAGCTGAGCCGAGGTCCCTCCTGAATCTCTCGTGTCCTTGGAAGAGACGGATGTAGGACCCGACACTTAAAAGGGCAAATGGTTCAGGTCAGTTTTTGGGCCGGGCTGGGAATGCTGGAGAAAGGCTCTGAAGGAATTTATTTCCCCTGAGCTGGTCCAGAGTTGACCGTGGGTCCCAGGGTAGCTGTGGCAGCTGTCGCCCACCTCTGTAGGCAGGAGGGAGGGGGCCTTCTGAACCGGGGAAAGCCCTGCCAGAGCAAGGACTGACCTAAAGATGATCTGGGGAGCTGGACCCCCCCTATAGACACCGTCCCCCCCCCCCTTTCTCTGTTTCTGGTAAGTCTGGGCACCTTGCGAGTGGGCAGCAGACCCAGAGAGGGCTGGGGATCAGCGGGGCTGGGAGGCGGGTGTTTATTCTGTCTTCCGGGGCACCACTGGATGTGGGCACTAGATTTCTCCAGGGAGGAAGTGGAGGACAAGGAGACATTTGGGGTCACTAGGTAGGACTCGGTAATCTTGCTCTAGGCTACCTGCTTAATCCCAACCTACCTGCCGGTCTGGGGCTGGGAAGTTTCCAGCCTCCTCAGATTCGTTTTGCTGCGCTGGGTTTGGATTATGCTGGGGTCTTACATCCCTCCACCTGAGGCACACAGAGTTTGGGCAACACAATGTACCAGGAGGGACAGCCTTGGTAGGGCTCAGTACTTGTCCCAGACCTTATGGTGGTGGTCCAGGTGTGATTCTGATGGGAGTCTGAATTAGCTTAGTGCCCCGGGGGGTAGAGTGAGGCCTCTGGGTGTCAGCTGGGCATCCCAGACTTTCGCTTCTCAGTCCTGGCAAAGGGGGCAGAGGATCTGGAGAGTGAAAGTGACCTGGCCCAACACCCTCAGGTCAGACCCTTCCAGAGGTCATCAGGGCTTCCCCTCTGACCCAGAGCCTCAAGAACCCTGCTCTGTCCTTGGAGGTTTCAGGTGGAAGTGAGTTCACACTCTCCGTCATCTGTTCCTATCTCAGACCCTTCTTCACTTGGCTTTCTCTGTCTCCCTACCTCTGCACTTGTGATATGGGTGGCTGTGGGCTGGGGACCAGGTGGGCCACCAGGCAGGGACAGGGACAGGGACAGGGATAGGGACAGGTAGTCAGGGCTGAGATGGGGGAAGAAGCCAGGGACAGTGGATGTGGGTGATCAAGGAGAAGGGAGAAGTGGGGAGAGGAGTGAGTGCGTGGGTGTGTGAGAGCCACAGGGACAGGGAAGGGGACAAGTGTCTGTCTGCATTCGGATGAGCTGGTTTCTGAGCGGCCTCTTGAGAGGGCCTGGCGCTCGCCCATGACTCACCCCCTCCTTCGTCTGCCGGATGAAACCCCATCCCAGCCCCGGCCTGTGCACGGCCTGTGCGCGCTGCTCTTCTGGCCCTGGCTCCAGTGGGGGATGCTGCTGCTGGCTGCTCTCTCCCCTCACCAGCGCACCCCCTCCTGCTGTATACCACAGCTCTCAGGAGACCCAGGACAGAACAGCCAGGCGGCCTCTTGCTCCCTGGCTGCTCCCTGGCTCGGTTGGAGGAGGCGTTTACCATGTTCTTGTGGCAGATAAACATCTCTTGGGCTCTTAGCTCCCCTCAGGAGTCAGGGCTTAGAAGTTACTCCGGCCTCTAGCCAGGGCACTCCCACTGACATTGTGCCACCTGACATGTCACCGTTGCTGCCACTAATTGTGTTCCCCTGTCCTCCTCCAATAGGTCTGCTAAGCTTCTCTTCTCAGGCCACAGGCTCCTATTCCTCCACCCACAACCCACTCCGCCCGCCTTGGGGCAGCCCCCTCCCATCCAGGCCACATTGCCCTCTTGCCGCCCCCGCCCACAGTGCTGCCCCCAGCTTAGTCCCTGAAGCAGGATGTCCACTGCTCAGACCACGCTGCCTTCTCTCTGGCGGCTTTATCCTCCCAGGCTCTGTGGCTACTCTCCTCCTCCATCCCCAATTTGTGGCCTGCTCATCCCTGCTCTGGGGAGACCTGTGCACCTTGCCTCCCTGGCCTCAGAGCCCCAGCTCTGGAGTTTTGGGGCTTGGAAGTATAGGCTCTTCACCCCTCAGGTGGCCCCCTCAAGGGTGCATGATCACCCATTGTCCTGAGCTCTCTTTGGTTCTACACATTAGCCAGCCGACCTTGGGAGAAGGGAAGGTGGGGTTTGGCACCCCTCCTGAGCATTCCCGCCAAGCCTTCTCTGACCTGGGTGCCAAGGGGCCTGGAGGGCATCTCCAGGTGCCAGCCTCGCCTCCTCGCTTTCTGCCGTAGCCCGAGACAAGTGGGTGCTTGTCCGATGGTGGCAGGATCCAAGAGGAGGAGACTTTGGGCTCTGTCTGCCTCCTGTCTTGAAAAACCAGCCCCCCGGGTCATTTGCTGTGGCTTCCCCCCAATCGCCTAGGAGCCCCGTTGAGTTTAGGATTTCCGCAGGAGGTCATGTCCTGCACCCTCCCTTGCGTTCCTATTGTGGGGTCCTACACCCCTGATGGAAGTTCTTGAACTCCCTCTGCTATGGGTTGAATTACTTCCTGTTTCTCTCTAGTTATCTATGATCATAGACCCCTCCAGAGCCGAAAAGGATCTTGGTTAGTGGTTCTGAACTGTTTGCGGTCATAGATCCCTTTAAGAATCTGACGAAAGCTATGGATGTTCTTGCTAGGGAAATGTGCACTGGTATGTGAACACACACACACACGCACAGATGTCATATACCTCTTCAAGCCTACCTAGGGCCCTGCTGCCTCTCACGCCTGCATTTCACAATGAGGACACTGAACCCAGAGAGAAGTGACTTGCCCAAGGCCACAAAACAAGTGAGTGGCAGAGTCAGGACCATGACCCAGGTGTCCTGACTCCCAACAAGTGGAAGTTTTGTTTCCAGAGGCAACCTGGCCTTTTCCAAAGGCTGTCTGCCCAGGCCTGGCCATTCATGTGTTCAACTAGAATTTTTCTGGGGGATGGGGAGCTTGAGGGGGTATTTATTACCTTAGCTTTTACAGTTTATTTCACTGCAGGTTAATATACCTTTAAAAATTTATTTATTTATTTTTTAAAGATTTTATTTATTTATTTGACAGAGAGAGACAGAGAGAGAGAGGGAGCACAAGGAGAGCAGTGGGAGAGGGAGAAGCAGGCTTCCCGCTGAGCAGGGAGCCTCATGCGGGGCTTGATCCCAGGACCTTCGGACCATGACCTGAGGCAAAGGCAGCCGCTCAACCAACTGAGCCAGGGAGGTGCCCCCGAAATTTATTTTTATTGAGATACATTTGACGTGTGATAGTGTAGAAGCCAAAGGTGTACAAGGCATTGATGTGATACATTTATACTTCACCATGTGATTACTGCTGGAACCTCAGCTGCCACATTTACAAGTCATGTCATTTTTTTTTTTTTTTGTAGTGGGAACAATTAAGTCCTTTAGTCAACATGCATTTTTGAGCACCTGCTCTAAGAAGCTGGGCATTGAGCTAGGAGCTGGGGATAGAGGGGAAAGCAGACAGCCCCTGTTCTTGCCTTCAGGGATGGTGTCAGTCCGGCGGGACAGACAGAATAGAGCGAAATGAATAGTTAGCGACTAAATGCAGTACTGGAAACAGTGCCATGGGAGAGAAGTAAGGGTGTCATGGGAGCCAGCAGAGGGATCAGATCTCCACTGGGAAGGTGGAGAAAGTGGTGTTTAAGTGGGGAGACCAAGTGCAAGCAGAAGGTTGGGAAGAGAAGGATCCCAGAGGGTGGGAACAGTGCAGTTGAAGGTCCTGAGATGAAGAGGTGTGAGCCCTTATAGGATTTGACAAGACTTTCTCTGGCTGCTCTTGGCTCCCCATGAACCCTGTGCTCCACGCACTGTGGATATGGATTGGAAACCGTGAGGCGCAAAGCCAGGAGACCTGCCTGGAGTAGGTGGTTGCAGTCATCTGGGTGAGAGGGTGGCGGTTTAGGTTAGAGAAGCGGCCGGCCACGGGGAGGGCTTAGGGGAGTGAGGCCAAGCCTGAGTCAGGAGAGAAAGGACAAGGACAGGAGGTGGAGATGGGCTGGGAGTGGGTGGGTGCGAGGCAGAGATGTGTATGAACCTGACCCTTTTATTTTCAGTGCAGCCGCTAAGGCTTCATCAGGCATCCATCCTTCATCAGGCATCATCCTCCATTTCAGTTTAGTATTTTATCAATATGAAGTGTTTCATAAATACAGAAAAGCACATGAATTTTCCCCAGACCAGACATGCCCATGTGCCCATGACCCAGTGCTCAGCCAACAATGGGGCGTTACCAGCAGCTGGAAGCCTTTCCCCACGCCCCCTGCCAGTCACTAACCCCCCTCTGAGGCTTCTTTGCTATCCTCACTTCTAACAACACAGATTTGCCTGCTGTGGGGCTTCTTATAAATGGAGCACGTCCTCTGGGTTATTTCGTGCCTGATTTCTTTTGCTCAACATTAGGGTTGTGAATTTCATCCATTGTCTTACCCTTGCCTGGAGGTGTTCCTTCTCATTGCTGGACACCATTCCACCAGGTGAAGAGACACAATTTGTCTATCAGTTCTGCTACTGACAGGCCTTTGGGGATGTTTCCGGTTTGGGGCTATTGTAAACAGCTCTGCTGTGAATTTTTTTTTTTTTTAAGATTTTATTTATTTATTTGACAGAGAGAGAGATCACAAGTAGGCAGAGGGTGGGGGGGCGGGAAGCAGGCTCCCCGCTGAGCAGAGAGCCCGATGTGGGGCTTGATCCCAGGACCCTGAGATCACGACCCGAGCCGAAGGCAAAGGCTTAACCCACTGAGCCACCCAGGTGCCCCTGCTGTGAACATTTTTGTGCCTGTCTTTTGGCTTTGCTTTCTGGCGGGCTGATTCATCCCTCTGTTTTGATGAGTGTCTCTGAAGACCCCAGCATCTCAAGAATCAGAGGCATCATTCTACAAAGGGAGCACTTCAGGCATTTTGGGGAAGGGGAGATTCTCCAGCACCCTAATATGTCTCTTTGTAGTGATTCTTCTCATTTTCCCTCCCTCTTAAGATGGGGCTCAGGTGGGTAGGTGTAGCAGGGGATAGGATAGGATAGGTGTAGCAGGGGAACGGGGAAGAAGCTCTGGAGGCCTGCACTGGAGTAGGGGTGGGTGGAAGTCAGCTGACCACATCTCTGGACTTACCTACTGTCTAGGGGCAGGTCTGGGTCCCTGGTGGGTCAGGAGGGTGTGAAGCTGAGGCTGGGCCATGCCTCCAACTGTCCCTCCTTCCCAAAGGGCAGGAAGCCAGTCACTGCCTCCCTGTTTGATGTATGAACTTGCCAAGGGCCCCTGGCACCAGGACTGAGTGTGGTGCCAAGGGCAGGCAAGCTACAGCAGCCCCTGGAGGGGCAGCAGCCTGTGGGTGGGGAGCAGAGGCTGCTGTCTGCAGAAAAGCCAAGTGGTGGGGAGCAAAGGGAACACAGGCAATGTCCAGGATTCGGTCCCCTTGCTGACAGTCCCAGCTCTGGTCCCTAAGTTGACTCCCTCCCCACTGGACACAGCAGCCCTGACACTTTGCGCCAGCCCCTCTTTCTCCCAGCCTGAGAAGTCCTAGGGCCCCCGAGCAGAGGCTGGGTCTCCAAACCCACCCCGGGAAAAGGGATGAAGGACTTCAGCCTTACTGTTTCTTCCTGACCTTGGTTGTGAGAGCGATAGGGTGCTTCTGGTGATACCTCTTCACAAAGCTCTCTGTCTCCCCAGGAAATCTGGGAGCCAGGGCTTTTAATTTTTTAATTTTATTTATTTTTAAAGATTTTATTTATTGATTTCTCAGAGAGAAAGAGCACAAGCAGAGGGAGAAACAGGCTCCCCACTGAGCAAGGAGCCAGATGCAGGACTCTATCCGGGGACCCTGGGATCATGACCTGAGCTGAAAGCAGATGCCCAACCGACTGAGCCACCCTGGTGTTCCAAGGAGCCATTGTTTTTATTTATTTATTTATTTTTTGTTAACAATTTTATTTTATTTTATTTTTTAAAGATTTTATTTATTTATTTGACAGAGAGAGAAACCACAAGTAGACAGAGAGACAGGCAGAGAGAGAGGGGGAAGCAGGCTCCCTGCTAAGCAGAGAGCCTGATGCAGTGCTCGATCCCAGGACCCTGAGATTATGACCTGAGCCAAAGGCAGAGATTTAACCCACTGAGCCACCCAGGTTCCCCGGAGCCAGTGTTTTTAGACTAGAGTCCAGTTTTTGAGAATTTGGTATCCTAGGTACATAGCAAAGGGTGGGCTCAATAAGGGTTGCCCAGCGGAAGGATGGCTGCATGTGAGACTGGGACAGGCAGAGACCCCAGAGGCGAGAGAACCCAGAGGGAAGCCGGGCACAGGGTCTGGCAGTGGGCAGGTGTGGCCTGCTGTGCTGGGTGGGCTATCCTGCTTGGGAAGCTGAGACCCCTGCTCCACCTTGGGGCTCTCCCTGGGCCTGAGCTCCTCTGGGCACCGCCTGGGTGGGCGTGGGTGTGGGGATAGGATGGGAGTGAGGATGAGACCACCGGGGTCAAGCTCAGCCATAGTCAGCTGTCCACTAACAGTGGCCTTTTCGAGGTTTGGAGAGAGTGGAAAGGAGTAAGACCCACTCTTTGTCCTTGTGCCCGTTGCCTTTCTTCTCTCCCACTCACCTGCCTGCTGCCAAGTCCTGAGGACATACACTAGTCTTCCCCAAAAGTCCTCACCCTCTCTTCAGAGGCCCAGGTTGGGCAGGGGGAAGATGTACTGGAAGGTTTAGAGCAGGGGTGGCCTAGTTTGCCTGGGGCAGTCTAGAAAGCCCTTCCAGAGGAGGTGACATGTTGACCTGGGTCCTACAGGGTGAGTAGGAGTTCACTGACACAGAGCGGAGGAAAGCTCAGGGGCATGAAAGTGTGTGGTACCCTCAGGGAGCTGGAGGATAGGGTGGGAAGGGAGAGGCAAAGCCCCTGGAAGGTTTAGCGGTCTGTGTGTAGGGGGTGGGTGGAGTCTGCATTTTAAAATATCTCTGGCACAGTGTGGGAGATGGATGAGATGTGGGTGCGGGATGCCTGGAGCCAGTGATGGGTCTTTCTCCTGTGGCTGGACCAGATGGGGATCTGCGTGTGTGCACGTGTGTGCATGTGTGTGTGTGTGTGTATGCATGCATGTGTGTGCGTGTGTAGACGGGTGCCCTTGGAAGCTGGTTCCTCTTCTTTGTCCCTGAGTTCACCTCTGCCAACCCCTTCATCCCCTAACCAACAGCTTCAAGAACTCTGGTCTGGCAGGCCAGGAGTTAAGCTGGGACCTCACCTGGAGGGCATACAGCTGGCTCTTGGCCATGTCCCTTTGGCTCACTTTTACCTTCTGCCCAGCCCAGACATCACTCCCACGGAGGCTGGGCAGGGGACAGGCCTGGCTTTGTTGGGACCCTGAGACCCGGTTGGGCTAGGCCTGCCGGCTCTGCCCTGGAAGGGATGGAGGGCGAGGAATGGCGGGGGTGGGGAGAGATGGAGATTGCAGGGACTGGGTGCTGCCAGGAGTCCCTTGGCTGACACCTCGGGCACACCCCAGTCACATGCCCAAGGGGGGTGCTTGGCGGGGGCGGGGGGGGGGCAAGGATGGCAAGAAATGGGCCAGGTCGGAAAGGGCTCCAGAGACACCTTCTCCTTCCTCTTCTGCTCCCTGTGGTCCCCGGGCCTCGTCCTCACCCTGGGGAGGGGAGGTGCTCTCGCTTGTAGGAATCAGGACACTTTGGGGGGAGCCATTGTGCCTTCTTTCTCTCTCCGCGTATCTGTCTTGCCCACTCCTCAGGAGTCGCTGTTCCCTTTTCTACCCTCTTTCTTTCCCAGAAGGCTGGCATCTCTGTCCTAGGGGATGCAGTGTGGGGTGTGGGTGGTGACCCAGGGGACTTTGGGACAAGACTGTTGTCAGCTTTGGGCTTTGCCACTTCAGGGCTGTGCATCGCTGAGCACGTTATATGACCTCTCTGCGCCTTGATGCCCTCTGCTGCCTCAGAAGCATTTAGAACAGTCTGGGGCTTGCTGCTGTCCCCTAACAAAGGGTAGCTGTTGTTGCTGTTATGGCTACTGAGCGGTTGTGTGAGTCTGGGTCCTCCAAGAAACAAGATGTCAGTAAATGTGTGAAGATTTTATTAGGGGAAATGGCTGAGTGAAAGGAAGGAGCCAGGGAAGGCTGGGAAAACCCTCAGATGGCCACCTAAGTCCGAGCCTGAATGAAGGGGAGGCCGAATGAGCCCGGGTGGGCTGGAAGTGTCCTCGCTCTCGGTGCACGCCGGAGCCAAGCTGACAGGGGATCCATGAACCCAAGTTGGCCGAAAGTCTTGGGTCTGTCAAGAGCAAGGCTGACAGAGTTGCCCTAGCACTGCAACAGTGGCGGGCCCCTCTGGAGGCTTGGCCTTGGTGAGCCGTGAGTGAGCTCCGGTAGTGATTTCAGAGTGCTCAGCTGGGGCCTTGGGGCCTTGGCCAGTCCTGTTCTCTGCAGCAGGACGACTGAAAGGTGCATTCCTGTGGCTGCCACAGGGCCTAGCGACCGGGAGGAGGAAAGGCCTTTGGTCCTGGGGGATCTGGGGCGGCTGCTGAGAGGGGTGGAGGGGAGGGACCCGTTGGTGTGGCAGGAGGCAGCAGACTGGGGCCCAGGCTGTCTTGCTCCCTCCCAGGCCTGGGCCTGCTGGGTCTGGCCTCAGGCTGGATTCTGGCTGTTACTATCTCTGGTCCTAGTCACAGGAAATGGGTGCCCTCCTGCTGAGGGCGGAGGGATGACACCCCACCCCCCCCACCCCCCCCCACCCCCGCCTTTGGTATGGCCCCCTGGTTCCCCTCCCCATCTTTCCTTTGTGCTTGGGGTGCCTCGGTGCTTAGCGGGGGCGGAGGCATGGGCACCTCAGGCCTGTGAGAGCCTACCCCGGGGTGGGGTCATTCCAGACTCTGTGTTGTGCTGTTCTCTTCTTCCCCACCCTGAACAGAGCCATCCATCGCAAAGTTCATCCTGGGGAGGATGGGCAGGCTGACGCCAGCCCTGACACTACCCATGGGTGTCCTGGGGCTGGGGTGGGGGTGGGGGGGGAGGTGGTGGCTGGCTGGGGCTGGCCATGGCTGGTCAGAGCAGGGGGCAGGGGTGCGGAGAGAGCGCCAGCCCTGACACTACCCTTGGGTGTCCTCAGGGGCTGGCTGGGGCTGGCTGGGCTGGCCGGAGCAGGGGGCAGGGGTGCAGAGAGTGTGTGCCAAGCTGCGACACCATTAGGGGAATGAAGTTGGAGCAGGAGCGAGAGCTTCTGGGCACT
>PISX010018026.1:0-41776 GCA_004024625.1 Mellivora capensis | reverse complement strand
AAAGAAAGAAAGAAAAGAACCTCGTGAAAAAGAACCCCAAGTATAAGATTTATATACTATCAGGACAAACACAAATTCATAGAAACATTGGTGGGAGAAAAAGATGAGAGAGTGGTTATAAATTCTCAGTGTGGGTGAGGAAGGTTATTTTGATTCTTCCTGGATGTATCTTGATATCTTTGTTAAAGGACTCAACTTTCCTAAGATAAAGGGGGATTAAAAATTGGTTTACCTATAGGGGTAGCACTGATTGGGGAAAAGGGATTACCTTGAAGTTTAACTCTATATGAATATTAAAAAATAAAAATACAAAAAAGGAATAAACTAAACTAAACTAAGCTAAAATTTAAAAGAAATTACAAAATAGAAAAGCAAAAGAAAAACACGGGTATATGAAACAAAAAGTTCAGGTTAAAAGGTTATTACAAAATTTGTTGTACTGGACATCTTACTGTGATGGTAAATAGGTTAAAAATATTGTCTATATTTTAAAAAAGAATGAACCAGGATGGTGGGAACGAATTAAAAATAAAATTGTATCTATGAAGTAGTATTCTTTGTTCTTTGTTGTATTTTTTCTTTTTTCTCCCCAGCCCCCCGGTTGATTTTCTGGGGGAGGGGCCTGCCACGTGGGTTTTCAGGTAGTGTTCCCTGAGTTAAGTCCTCCCGCCCCCCCCTCAAGGGAGTGGGCTCTGAGGAAACTGGTTTTTCAGGCTTTTGTTCTCTGGAGGTTTTTATGTTTGTTCCTTTGTTTTCTCTCCCCTTGGCAGCTCTTGATGGTTTTTGGAGGTTTAGAGGAAAGCAAACTGCACCCAGACCTCCCTCTCACAGAGAAGCCTCAGTCTGCTCCCCTCTGGGTGCTGCAGAGCACATAAGTTCCCCTGTGGCCGCTGGCAGAGCACGTTCCAAGTGGCTGTCCCTGGGGACACAGGGACTCCTGCTTGTACCCAAAACCATGACAGCAGCGGCTGTCTGGGCAGCTATGGGACTGCCAGAGAGGTTCCAAGCAGCGATCGCATGCTGAGATTTTCCCGCTGGCCCTGGCTAGGAGTGGCTGGTCTTTCCGGGTCCGAGAGCACCGGGCTGGCGCCTGCGCGCATCTCTCTCAGGGGAGTATATGGGGCACGCGCGTCTCAGGCTCTGATAGCGCAGCATGGCACTCGCGTGAAAGAGTGCACAAAGGCTGTGGTTCTGCTGGCTGGTGACGCTCCCAGCTCCTCATGGGACCCCCTGCATTTTCAGGTGCGCTGGCGGCTCAGGGACCAAGACCTGGTTTCTCCGCCGCACTCTCTCTAGCTCAGCGCCAGGTTAGCTGTCCTGAGTCTGGGTTCTTAGCCCCTGTCCCTAACCGCCCCAATTCCCTCAATTTCCCCCAGCGATCCTTTGCTCTTTTTGAGTGCTTTTAACCAGACTCCAAGTTAATGCTGGTCCCCAGATGCAGGAGACTCTCTTATTGGGGTATTACGTTCCAATGGGTCGCCTCTGGTGGCTCCCTCCCCATTTTGTTTATCTTCTGATACCAGTCCAGCATTCCCACTCCGCTTTACCTGCCCACTGGCATCTTCTGCTCCCATAGGGATCCAGACGTGTATAATTCTGATCTCAAACTGATTTCATGGGTGATCGGAGTTCTTTGGTAGGTAATCAGCTCACTTTAGGGGACAGGTTGAAAAGGAGCCTCCTCCTACCTCCCCGCCATCTTGTCTCCCTCCGGATGTAAGCTTTATACACAGATCTGTCTAAATTCAAAACCCATATTATCTTAACATCGAATTAAAATTGGAACTTTTTCTATCATTAACAAGGAAGGCTATACTGGGGGGAAGTACCATCTTCTGATTTATAGTAGAATCACTTACTCATGCACATATAGCAATATAGGTAAGGTTAATTTTGATCTGTTAATGAATTCAGGCTTTAACTTTCAATGACTTGAACAAGTTTTCCCTTCAAAAGCACAATCAACTTATTTAGTCATCATTCTTGATCTTCTATCACCATATAGACATTTTAGAGTTCATATAAAACTGCCTGGTTTGAGCCACATAACCATCTTCCTTCAGTCCTCCCTTCCTCCCTCCCACTCTTCCTTTCACCCACCCACCAACCTTCCTTCCTTCCTTCCTTTTTCTAGTTCTAGAAGTGTACCATACTTTGCCTTCCTACCCTAAGGTCTTTCTGATTCTTCTATGTAAAACACTGTCCCAGCGCCTTCAAAGAGCCTTTACCCAAACATTTATATCCTTCTCCTAAAGAAATCCTGGTTTTTGTTACACAAAGTATCAATCTTCTCTCCGCATGTCTCCACAATGAAGAAGAGGCACATCATGCCCAACATACATTATTAGCCCATCAATCTTTCTATTTCAACAAAGATCACATTTGCAATGCTGCATTTATTTGTAGAAATACTTACTTAATTTCTATCTTCCCACTCCACTCCCCTGTAAGCTCTGTGATATCACCAGTCTCTAGCATGTTCATTTTTATTCCTAACCCCCATATCACTCAGCGCTTTGTTCAGCATAGGGTGTCTGCCCAATACATATCTGGAGTTGATACAGGTACTTATTTCAAAGTGTATTAGCAGTGATTTAATATGGTATACAATGAGACTAAATCAATATTTAGCGTTGATTTGGTTATTAATGAGAAGATAACCTCAATAGAGGTTATCTCTTTGAAAGAGAACTTTGCACGGTGGTTGGGAGGGGGGACAAGTGAAGTGTTTTCAGTGTTGGTTTTCAGCTTTGCCTTAGGTATAAGACCAGAAACCCTTGAAACCCTCGAAACAAAACCTAGTTTGTTTTAATTTTTTGCTTTTTGTTTTTCTCTCATGTCTGCATGAAACACAGAAAGATCTGGGACAATTAGAATAAAAGGGAACTTAGTTTCTTTTTAGAATCCTTTAGAATAAGCATATTTGAGAATGCAAGACAACAGAGAAATAACATCAGTGAAGACAGTATTGTGGTATGTGGCAGAAGCTTAGCAGACAGGCCCCTGGCTGGACAGTAGTAAGTACTAACACCTCCCAGTAATAAACTCATACTGACTACAGGAGAAAAATTATCTGTGAAGTCCCAGAAAAATAGGATGGACTTCTCTGGGGTTCTGAAGCCCATCACTTATTTAGGAAGGGGCTTTGAGTAATGGTACCCGGGATAAAACATTACCCACATTATCCACAGTTTATTTCAACTGGCAAGTGATGTATTACCGTAGCAGCAAAATTCTCTGCATTGATGGTATTAATCAGTAATATTAATGAATGGAGAACAATGTATGAATTCCAAGAGACCTGACTTGGAATACTGGTTCTGTGTGAAACCCTGGTTAATCTCTCAAATTCTTAATCATCTAATCTTTAAATTTAAGATCATTCCTTTAACGTAATAATGACATTAAGATGACTAAATGAAATAGCAAATATTTCCCACGTACTTTTTCAGAGCACATGAGAGATAGTACTCACCCAATAGGTCCCGTTTCCTTTTTGCCTTCTTAACTAATTTCTCTAATACTTGGTTTCCCCAACAGAGCATTTTATGGCATTTGCATTTATGCTATTTATAATTAAATTACCATTTTAGTAGGTAATAGAGCAAAATATTTTTATGTGCATACCTCTAAAAAATGAAAAAGGGTGAAACAAGTATTTGATAAATGGATTTAAATTCATATAGCTGACTTTTAATTTTTCATAAAGTGTTTGCTGGCACAAATGCAAATGAAAACATAATTATTGTTATGTAGTTATTTTTGACCTTTTTACAAATTAACAACGAGCTATTTTTAAAAAATGCCATTCATTTAGACAGGGTTGTGATAAGGATTATATTTTGAAGTCTTAATGTTTATAATAGACTGAAACAGATTGGTTACAGTATAAGTAACTGAGACTAAGAAAATAGCCACTTTGGGAAATGTACATAAAATATACATAGGAATATCCCATTCTTCCAAAGGTCATATATTTGATAACATTAGATATTTAGAATGAAATTGAAAATGAATATAAGGAGAAAATGCAGTAATTAGATAGCATTATGATATCCATAACAAAATGTTTATAGTACAGAATATTATGTCCTCTGTTATAGCTTCTTATTAAAAGTATTTTTCTCTGGTTGTAAAAAATTACATTCTTATGAAAATTATGAAACATAATGGAGGATTAAATAAAGATAGTAGCAATCATTCACAATCTCATAATATTGAATATATTTCTGTCTTTTTTGTATATATGACATTGTAAACTACAAAATATCATAACTGACAGACACAATCATTACAAGCTTAGAATAACAAGTTTGACATACTGTCACTGTCAGAGTTTAGTAATAATAACTGCTGGTATTCATTAACCACTCACCAGTGTTCCAAGCAATGATCTACAAATGTATACTTTTATGTAATTTATATTATATACACCACAAATAATCTATTGATGTGTGTGCTAATACAGAGACATTATTCATGATGAATGTGAGGTTTTAATGTATCCTCTTGTTGAAAGTCACACAGATAATAATCTGTGGATTCCAGAATCAAATGCAAATCTTTCTAAACCTAAAATGTATTTCCTAATCAATATATAATGAAAGTCAAGACATTTTATTACTGCCTCTTCCATATAACATATTTGACACACTTCCAAAAATCATAAGTGATGTGGGTCACAGAGGCAGAAGAATAATTATTAAATTTCCTTACTTACTAACAAGCCCTTAAAACAGGTAGAGTGCCCTCCACCTTAAGGCTTTGCTAAGGGCGAAGGACAATCCTAGCCTGACCGAACCCCTACCCTGACAGGTCCAACCAGGATTCTGTAAGTCTATTTTAACAATTCCTTCAGGAAACTTTATCTCTAAACCTCCAAGATAGCGTCGAGAATCATTCCCAAGCACATGACCCACTGATATACATCTAAAGGGTCTCACGAGAAGATTTTTATTACTGGTAATAAATAACCTTTCTCCCAACAATAGCTAGCCCCTCAAGGTCCTGGAGACCTTGCTTCCAAAATTCCTTAGAGACTTACACCATCCCTAATCCCCTCCTTAACTTACAAGTATATAACAGACCACTCCCACCCCTACTCTGCCTTTAAAAGCTCTGACTGTAATCCCGTTCGGGGTCCAAGTCCCTGTGTCGGGTATACTTGGGCCCAAGCTTAAGCTTGTCGAATAAACCCTTGTGTGATTGTATCGCTGTTGGCTCCTTGGTGGTCTCTCGGACATGAAAACTAGGGCACAACATTAAGCATTTTTAAAATAAGAAAATTTGATGGGGCGAAGGGGTGTTCAACAAAGAAAATAGTCCAGAGAAGCAAATCCAGAAATGACCCAGATACTGAAATTATCAGACAGGTACTTTAAAATAACTATGTTAAGGGGCACCTGGGTGGCTCAGTGGGTTAAGCCTCTGCCTTCAGCTCAGGTCATGATCCCAGGGTCCTGGGATCGAGCCCTGCATCAGGCTCTCTGCTCAGCAGGGAGCCTGCTTCCTCCTCTCTCTCTCTGCCTGCCTCTCTGCCTACTTGTGATCTCTGTCTGTCAAATAAATAAATAGAATCTTAAAAAAAAAAAAACTTTTAAAATAAGTATGTTAAAACTTCTAAAGTGTCTAGGGAAGAAACTTGACATCATGAATGAAGAGATGGGTATTTTTAGTAAAGACATGGAGAAGCTTAAATGAGAATTTTAGAAATAAAAATTAATATGAGGAATGAAGATTTCCAGATATAAACAACAGAGTAGATACAGCAAAAGAAAGGATCAGTAAAGTTGAATAAAGGCTGACTGAAACTATCCTGAGACATTAATAATAATATACTGAAGTAAAATAAAACAGCATATGTAAGACTTGTGTGGGTAATATCAGACTTGTGTGGGTAATATTAGTCTAACACAACCATATTTGGCAATCTAGGAGAGAAGAGATGATGGGGCAAATGAATTCTTAAAGACTGATGACAATAATATAAAGAAAGATATTAACCAACATATTCATTAGGTTCATTGACCACCAAGTATTACATAAAACAAACACAAAGCCGAGAGGCATTCTATCTTTTGAACAATTGAAAATCAATCGGAAGTTCTGACAACATTAGATGATTGTTCTGAAACCCCTGAGATTCAAATAATGCATAGATATCTTCACATGGAGTATTTCATATATAAAATTTATCATGTAATTATTAACCTATTTTGTGTTACAGAAATCTGTCTATTTAGTAACATCCAAGTTGCTAGAGCCTAGTCTGTTTTCAGTTTGCAGAGAGATGAGATTTCATAAATTCTCCATTAATTCATGAAGAGTATGTAAGTTGTACAAAAGAAGAGCTTTGCCAAGAATTTACAACATTAGAGAAATTAAGATTACTATTTTGCAGATTTGTTGATAGTCACTTGCTTTAAATGGATGAGTTCTTCAACTAACAAACAAAATTAATCAGAAATTGCCAGTACAATGAAAATGTATGCCAACAAGGTTCAAGGATTGAGAAGGGAAAAATCGGACACTGGAAAAATGAAGTGGGCTAATGTACAAAATATTATATTTGAATGTACTTGAGGGGAAGTTCCATCATTAATTTTAAATACTTTAAAGAAGTATAATTTTATTCAGGATTCCTTTGCCACATTATTAGAAAATTTACCATAATGCTTCTTTTTAAAGGAAACGAATTTTGATCTGCAAAAGAATTTCTCTCTTGGATTATATTATTTGAAAATCAAATTAATTGGCATTTTGTATTGGCAAATAAAAAAGTAAAAAAAAAGTTTCTGGCAATGAAATAAAAAAGCAACACATGTTTTTCTGTCAATTGTTAGTTGATAATTGTACAAAATCTATTGTTAGTAGTGAGTATCCGTAAAATGAAGACATTATTTATAAGCACCTTGATCAGAAATTGTAGCTCACTATTTAAGCATAAAATTGGCTATAAAAAACTGTTCATGAATACAAACTCAAGTCTCTTGAAGAAAAATAATACAGTATTTATTTTCCTTCTACTTATGTAAAGAAAAGTGTGATGACTTACTTACTTCACCAGGATTCATGTAGACACACCCAAAGCCCCACACTGTAACTCAAATTTCCAATTAAATATACTTTCCTATATGGACAATGTTGGAAAAATCACTGAGAAATGTTGAATTATCATATATTCTTTCTGATTCTCTCAAAAAACAGAAGCAGATCTGAGACTTTTATAGTTGACGAAGTCCGGAAGAGCTAAAAAAGCTCGGATGAATAACTAAACTTCAGATGGTGGCAGTGTTAAGACACCATGCCAAAACGTTATCTCTGCATCTTAGCGTGAAAGGAGACTATAAATCAGTTGGAAAAACAAAGCAAAGAAAATTACAAAAATGTTAAGAATTTGTTGTTTTTTTCTGAACCAAGTCAGTTTTCTTGGCTGTGGAAAACTACAGCAGTGTGTGGACCGTGGATGTAAAAGCGTCAGATGTAGTAGATTTTAGGATTTGGATAGCAATAAAATCCTCTTCGTTGAAGTTCAAAAGACAAGCACTAATAAGTTTCACCCAAATGAAAGGTTTAACCTAAATACGCTCCCTTGAATAGGAGTCTATAATTTAATATTCAAACTGAGACATTTCTGAGGGTGAAAGGTGACCCTGTTAATAAAAATCCCATAATGATTATTAGCTCAAATCAACCTGATCCTGAGGAAATCAAGACATATTGTTTTCCTGATTTTAATCCTAATAGTAACAACAGCTATAATTACCTCTTGCTTACTCCTCCGTAAATTGCAAAGGGCACCATTTCATATCCATATTATGTTGTGTTACAGATGTCACTAATCACATAATATACGTTGTGAATGCTATTCCTTAGATTTGTTGATCTCATCCTTTTATCTATCTCAGCACTCTTTGAAGGCTTTACATATTTTAAATTATTTGTTTTCCATAACAACTCTGAGGTACACAGTATTATTACCGTGTATATAAAAAGAGATAAAAAGCTTAAATTAACCTATCCGTAATCTCACAGCTAGTCAGGGTTGGAGCTGGTTTGAACACAAGGAATTCATCACTCTGTCCCAGGCTTTTTATCACTGAACTATAGTTCTCCCCATTAGCATTTTTTCTCCAGTCTGAAGTCCTCAGCACTAAGTATAATGCTTTGAGGGTATAATCACTTGGGGATTCAACATGCTTCCCAGAAATGTATTCCATTTAAATTATTCCCATTGGGGTGCCTAGGTGGCTCAGTGGGTTAAAGCCTCTGCCTTTGGCTCAGGTCATGATCCCAGGGTCCTGGGATTGAGCCCCGCCTCCGGCTCTCTGTTCCGCAGAGAGCCTGCTTCCTCCTTTCTCTCCCTGCCTGCCTCTCTGACTACTTGTGATCTCTGTCAATAAAATATTTTAATAAATAAATAAATAAATAATTCCCATCATATTAGCCAAAAACATGCATGTGAATTGAGAATATTCCCCCCAAAAGTTTGAAGGGACAGAGTATGTTAAGTCAGAGGTTTGCTGCTGCCACTTTTAATTTGAATTTCCAAACATACCACATGTTCTTAGACATGCATTTATATGCTTATTATTCAAGCTTGGTGAATTCCTGTTCACTTAAAGATTCAAAATGTTCCTTTGGCACAATTGCTTAGTTGACAGCGGTCTGACCTAACCGTCACTACCCTATGATGGAAGCGTGCTCCTCCAAAGAGTTTCCTTTAAATGGGAAATTCAATCATTCTCAGTTTTGAAGTTGTATCAGACATGAAGTAAAAGTGTTTAGTTTTCCTGAACCCACAATTTTAAAAAATTAGCGCTGAAATATTTATATATGCTGTAATCAAACTGAAACCTAAATGTGCAAATCACCTAAGGGAAGAGTGGGTGCATAATGGGAAGAGTAGCAAGGGAGAAGGAAGCCAGTGAATGCATTAAACGTTAAATATTCATCATAAGGACAGCTCCTTTCACTTTTTTTAGTTCCTAGTTACTCCACAGTAGATAGAAAATGCAAAATAGATGTTAACATGGTGAATATTGGAGTGTTAACAAAGTGTGTCAGTCTTAGGAAAAAGTGTTAACTTCCCAAACTATGTAATATTATTTGGACTTAACAAACAAAAGAAAATTATCCATCTATCTCTCTATACATTTGTCTTCAGATAAGGAACATTAATCATTGAGATAATACATAGATAGAGGATAGACAAATAGATATATACATACAGATATATGGATAATTGTTTCCTCCCTAGATGTATATAAATCAAATCAACAATTCCAGTTGTCCATTACCACATCATGTGAAATATCTAAGTGAGTCATTTACCTTGTAGGTCATTTACCTTGTTACCTTAGGATACAACACACAATTATCAAGCTCTGCTCTGTACAAGCAAAACAATAAAGTTAAAGAAGAAAACCAATATTGTTGGTAGGGATGGGCAGGCATTTGAGCAGATAACTAAAGAGAAACAGCATTCCTGTCTGATAATAAATAAATTTTAGACTTGTTAGAAAGAGTTAATTAAGCATATGTGCTTAATTACATGTGTCAAAAATGTGGGAGTAACCACTAAAGGACTAGCAATAAAATACATATTTCCCAAACAAGAGTGAGCAAAACAAAAAATTAGTGAAACTTTATGAATCCATTAGGAAAAAAATCCAAGTAAACTAAACATTAATAATAATAAAATGAATTGCAAATTGCTTATTGATTTACTTTTAAAATAAGCATTTCTACATATTCAACATGTTTTAATGACAATTTCTAAACTGAATAAAGCACAGGCAGGACCTCAGTCATCCTTGTCACTACTGGGTTGTGTGGCCTTAAGCAATTTACTTCATTTCAACATGTCTTAATTAGGTTTCCCACTTTAATTATAGCTCTTAGACTGACAAAGCATTTGTTTCATAATGTTTCCATTAATTTACAGAAGTTGAACAAAAGGACCCTATTTATTAGTAAATTTCCTAAGCAAAAAAAAAGAAGGAAAGAAAAAAATATTTAATATCTAAACTATCACTGTAAAATTTCTCTAATAAGATGCCCTTTTGGAACTCAGAAATACCTATCCCAATGTTTTTGGCCTAAAGACTGATATCCTATATCCGAAGAGTAAATCAAGACTTTTTTTTTAAAAGATTTTATTTGTTTATTTATTTATTTGTTAGAGACACAGCAAGAAAGGGAATACAAGCAGAGGGAGTGGGAGAGGGAGAAACAGGCTCCCCCCGAGCAGGAGCCCAATGCAGGACTTGATCCCAGGACCCTGAGATCATGACCTGAGCCAAAGGCAGATTCTTAACGACTAAGCTACCCAGGCACCCCAAGATTTTTTTTTTTTTAATGGACCTATGTACAAAGAATGCAAACTAGTGCTCTTGCTGATTCTCTCCTCTCTTAATTCGGGTGGATTCATAGCTTGGGGAAATAAGAGTTAAACAATCAAGACTGTGGTTAAGATATAGATATTTTGTTGGAGAAAAGCGGATTGGACACAGATCTCTGATAAGAAGTGTACTGAGCAACAATTTTCTCAGCTCCTTTTCTGCATCATGCAGTGACGGGCCTGGAAAAAGGACCCACCCTTTGTGGGGTTTATTCCCTATATCTGTGGCTCTTAGAAAGCAGTGACCAGACATCTGTGAGTTGAGCTGCCAATGCACAAGAAACCCTCCTTACCCTCTCTACCTATAAATTATGTGGCTAAAAGCCCATCACATGTTAACAATTCTAGCAGCATTTGTAACTAACTTTGAACTAAGACACTGTGAATAAAGCTGGTCAATAATAAGGCCCAAATGTTTCAATAACTTTACAGCACAACCTGGTAGTCAAAGAAATAAAGTTCTATAATAGACTGGCATTTGCTTGCAGGGCTCAGATCTTACAAAAATGGGAGCTCTTCCTTAGGACTCCTACCATAAGAATTACAAAAAAGCGATTGAAACGAGATTGTAAAAAGTTAAGGTTCTGCACACTAACTTCTGTATCCTTTTGTGAATTACCTTGCTTATACCTCACTTCAATTTTTATTAGAAAGGAAAATTTCCTAGACTGTTTCTTCCCTGATAGGAGCTGCTGTCAATACCAGCTGTCCTAAATCTGAAGGTGTGGAAAACTGTTTGTCAAAACAAAGATGTCCATCTATTTTCATGTTAGAAATTCTGATACCCTCACATTTAAAAAAATACATATTTAGTGACTTCTCAATATATATTTTTAATGTGAATATGTGTGTATATTTGTGTACGTTCACAATACATCATATAGAAGCATTCTAACTTCCTCAGTGAAGCTACAATTAATGACAATGCCATATTGGACTGATTTTTCCTATGTCTTTCTGTGGTTTTCTAATAACAGATTGAACTGAAGGAGCTGCACGCTTACTCGCTACCTAGAATTGCTTTTCCCTTTAGAAATACAGATAATTTACTTTCATCATTGCAAATCTAAGCTCCTTCCTTGGAGCCTGAACCTCATCCACAGTGGTTTTGAGTACAACATAATGTATTATATATAAACAGAGGACAAATAGTGTTTGAAATTCTTACGACTCCGAGAGTTATTAGCACAGATACCCCTGCAGCCTGCCAAAATAAAATTATACCCCCCCATGGTATAGGTTTGACCTTTTATCCAGGCTTGGAAATAAAGATCGATGGAGCCCAGGCAAGCAGTTCCATACCCTCATAAACTGCCTGTTTATGGAAACGAATTGTCTGCTTAGATCTCTTCCGCTAAGCGGAAAACATATATTCAAGAAGATTCTATGGCAACCTAGTTTATTTTTATTCCTAATTAATATGCTAATTCCTTCAGCAATTTTCCCTTCTAATGTCAATTTAGAGCAACTTCATTATAAGCAAAGACTCTGGCTTTGTCACGCGACTTTTAAATACTTATGAACAAAACTAATTCAGACGCAAGTTTATCTGAGGATGAAAATAAATGAGAGCCCAACCAAATATGAATTCTAATATGTGCATAATTCTCCTTACAAATACTCTGGAGGAAACCCTTGGAGCATAATGCTCAGCAACTGTTTCCGGCTGTTTTTCTCCTACTTGTCATGCCATGTCTGCTTATTCATCAGCATCTCCATTCAGGAAAACACGAGCTAATAAACAGAATTGCTCCAACAGCATCCTCACTGCCCTTGAGTGCAAACCACGTTTAACAAACGGCTTCGTATTTCTGAGCCTCAAGTTTTGAGATGACATTATGTGCATATGGAATTTTCAGTGGCAAAGGAAAGTGCCCTCACACAGCCACCACAGGAAAGTGCCTTTATTTACAGGGTCAGAGATTTGGCTACTAATCAGGTACTGATATTTACTACCTCTGTAGCCTCAAATTTTCCACTTCCAAGTTTTTCTGTGTCATGGGATCACAGTATATAGATCCTGTAAAATAGCCATTATAGTGGTTCATCCAAAACCAGATTTAGTTTCCAGCCATTTCTTTCACAAATAAGATCTTAAATACTAGCTTATATGAAAGTAATCGTAACTACACTATTATTTAAATTTAGGAATTGCATTAAATAATTATCATGCTGGGGCTTAAAAAACAGAAAGTTCAGTCAGAATAACCTAGGAATAAAAGGAATTAAACATTATCTTCTCACATTTTTTTATATTGCTTATATATTAAGATCTTAATATAACCTGATATTTAAATTACGTTGAAGAACTGGTTAGGTATGTGTTACTTTTGTTTGTCTGTTTTGTTTTTTTTTTGAAAATCACCTACAGTCTAAGAATAAAAACACAGACCCAGTCTTTCTCTTTGATAACTGCTTTAATACCTTACGTTACATTCTCATAGCTATTTCTTCTGAGCTCTAAAGCCACATGACTTAAAGTAGGTTTTCTCTCATTCTCCCCATGCAAGGTGTTCAAGGTAAAAGGTCCAGAAACTTACCCATCACATGCAAGGTTGCCCACCAACCCCCACTATCCACTACTATGGAGATGCTTCAATGCATCGTTTTTAAGAATTCCTACACCATAGATCCATTATTAAGATGACAAGACAAAAAAAAAAAAAATGTGCAGCCCCTATGAGTAAAAATCCAGGTCTTAAAAATCAAATTTAATACAAAATCTCGCTCTCTCTTTGTCCATCATAATCATTATTTACATTGACATTGTTCTTCTTTTACCTTTGAGGACATGCATATTCACTAATGCATTGAGACAGAAATCCATCGCTGATCTACCATAAGTAGTCCTGTTCCAGACAAGAAGTGGTCTCCTTCCATAGCAACTTAGTAACATTTAGCAAAACAAAAGATACAAATTTTAATTCACCTTTTCTTTATTTCAGGAGCTTTGAGAAAAAGACTTCTCACCTCCTTTAAGCAAAGTGTAGTTTATTTTTATATCTCCAGAAGGAATTTATTCCACTTTTTAATTATTTGGTCATTTGTTTTTTTGGCTTCTTAGGCTTTTAAACTCCTTATAGGTGCCCTTCCCAAGAGGTGGGTATATAGAACAAAAGTACACGAAATAAAAAGCAATCACAGTTCATGTTCTATGTCTGATAAAGCCAAATCTTATCAGTAACCTGAGCAGTTAGGAGTAGATGTAGGCACAGTTTAGGTTCTCCAAAAAGTAGTCTCTCAGTTAGAATTTATTATATTTTCCTAATTTCTCATTTAATAAGTGTGCACAGAATGCTGTTTCTAATAAGGATGTTTAAATAAGGGGCGCCTGGTTGGCTCAGTTCCTTAAGCTGCTGCCTGCCTTTGGTTCAGTTCATGATCCCAGGGTCCTGGGATCGAGCTTCTCTCTCTCCCTCTGCCGCTCTCCCTATTCGTGTTCTCACTCCCTTTCTCAAATAAATAAATAAGATCGTCAAAAGACATTCAAAAGAATGTCTAAATAAAAAAAGAATATCTTAGAATATTGTATTTCATACTTAAAATTCTTATACAAAGATGTCATTATTTCAATAAGATAAAGATGTTCATATTATACCCGACTTTTTTTTTTCCTTGAAGATAAGGTAAGAAAATGAAAATTTATTGTGTTCACCATTGGCACTCAAAAACAGAAAAGTTTTATTGTGTGTTATTTCTACTAGTAAAATGGAATAATAGAAGTTGGTAATCATAAAGATGGTACCCATATAATAATAGCTATCCTTTGAGAATTTATAATTCCTGCAGTATGTCATATTATCTTCACTTTATAAATGATGGAATTGAGGCATTTTGATTTAAAAACTTGCCAAGATCTCAGAGCTTGATGGGTGTTATGGTTTTGTAACATATATACTCAACTACGCTGTACTACCTTTCCAAGAATTTACTGTATGTTTCCTATTAAGATGGACCACAAAGGAAATCCTTATGTGAAAATTAGAGGGCATAAATGAATCATCATCCAATTTTTTTACTCATACGCATTGTAACTTATCAATCAAGTATGCAACAACTCTGTTTTTCACTAGATTCTTCTTGGCTTCTTGATTCCTAAGCCTGGTTTGTGTTTAGCCCCATGACAGAGGCTCAATTTCTCCTATAGCCATCCATACTATCCACATCAGAGAGAACAAGAATGAGTTTGTATCTTAACATCCCTATATTAACTCATAAACGAGAAATACAGGCTTGAATCCAAGTAGTTTTACTCTAGAGTTAGCATTCATAATCTGTACCACTATTGAATAGCCCTTCTCCTTAACCGGGTGCACAATGACTCCAAATTAAAAACTGTATTTCCTACATTCCTTTGCACTCATGTGATGTCTCATAGTTGAGTTCTGGACAAAACCTCACTTAAGGGATAACTGGCCAATTACCTTTGCCCCTTTTAATTTTATCTTTCAGTTGTTCTGCCACCTGAAACATGAACATTATTGTCTGGAAACACAAAGATCAAGGCCACCCCTTGGCAATGGAAGAGGAGTAAGCAGGGAGGAACCTGGAACCCAGAGGATTTCAGGAAGTGTAGCACCAAAGTAGCCTTGAACCATATACCTTTGGATTTTTATAAAGAGAGAAATAGACTTCTATCTTGCTAAAACCACTCTAATTTGGGGTCTTAGTTACATGCAGTTAATCCTCATCTTTGGATGAAGTGCTCTCTAAGCTTTGTTTTGACCATTTCTAAAATGGGATAATGATGTTACTTACACATAGGTTTGGGGTTTGAGAATTAAAGTAGAAAATACATGTAAATTGCTTAGCACATTGCCCAGCACTTAGTAGATGGCTGGAATGTGTGCCTCATCAAAATAAGAAAGTAAACTTAGAATTCCCATCAGAGAATCCAATGCAAGACAGAAATGAGAAGAAAACCCCTTCATTTTGCTTATGAGAAAACTGTGCTGAAAGATTTAAGTAACACCTCAAGTAAAGTAAAAGTCAGAATTAAAACTTAATTTCAAATCCTAAACCCTTGATCACTATGCTATATTGCTTTTCAAATATAAAATTATAAAGTTCAGACAAAGATGATGAGAGTTTGAATCAAGAAAGCCAGGATGGAGAGTAAGAAAGAAATACGTGAGAAGTCACAGAATGATTGAAAATAAAGAAAACTATATATTTATTAGAAATAAAATATACCATTTTGTATAAAGTTTGGTTTTTATTTTTTTTAATTTATTTTTTTAATAGACTCTGTACCCATCATAGGGCTTGAGCTCAAGGACCCAATATTGAGTCACATGGTCTTCTAACTGAACCAGCCATTTGTTCCTAAAGTTTGCTTTTTAAAATTACAGTTTACTTTCTAAAAAGTACACAGTCATTTACTTCTTTGCAAAAAATACATCATTTTCAATTAAAACAAAGATTCAATGTTATACAGAAGCAAAAAAAAAAGTTGAGTTTGCTAAAACAATGGAATAAACTTTAATTAAGAAAATATCTTAGAGCAGATATTTTACTAGAACATGGTTTGGTATCCCTCCCTCCCTTTGTCATGAGAAATAAAAGTAAAAGTTTGTGTAATTAAGAAAATTAATATACAATTTATTACAAAGAAAAATGTTATTTTCCTTTTGTGATTTATTCTTCTTTTTTCCTGTTCTTGGTGAGCCCTATAACTTGGTGAGTTAAATAAAATGTTAATTTTATCTCTATAAGAGATGGCTTTTTTGAAAATAAGGAAACACATTCCAGGTCTTTCTCCCCCAAAACACAATACTTTAATTTGAAAAATCATGGTAGCATTCCTCTTCAGATAAATCAAGTACAGTCTCTGAAAGGTTCTCTCATATTCTTGTAAGATCTTTACGATGAAAATGTAAAAATAAAATATTCTTATGTTATCAATAAGCACTCAAAGGCTTTTCAAACTAAGTATGCCCATTGGGCATGGCCCATAATCATGACTAGCACTTTGTGTCTTGTAAAGTAAAAATTAATTAAGTAATATAATATACAGGGGCATAGGGTAATTGTTTTCCCAGGATCACAAACCAATATAGTTTAATGCTCTCTGAATAAAAGTTTGAAAGAATAACAGCTTATGTTCTTGTTGCTGAGCAGAATATATATGTACTCTGATGGAGTAAATATACATCTCAGTGTGTGCTCGTTACCTTCTGCGAGACCTCTGTAACCAGCCTGCTGCTGGAGAACAGCTCCAGATCTCTCTGCTCTGCCGTGGGGTAGACAAACTAACGGAGCTAATAAAAATGAGCTTTTCTCCATTTCCCTCTTGAATTCAATGAGTTTCTAAGAACCTGGACCCTTAAGTCTAAACCACTTGGTAATGCCTCAATATGACAGCTTTGGTCTACCTAGTTGGAATTGCTCTCATGACAAAATGGAAAGTTCTACAGAAATCTTGGTACTAGCTGGTCCCGCTCCCCCTCACTGATATCTTGGGAGGAATATAGGTGATGAAATAAGCTGGTTCTAGGCAAAAGTTGCTACAGGGCTTCAAATTAGTAAGTTCTTAGAAGCTCAGTGATTTTTTTTTAAATACATAAATACTGCCAGATGCCAGTGCTTTAGTGGCAGTTTGTTGGCATTAAAGATAACCCCTGAGGCTCCTTTATTGTTATGTCTTATTGGCTTAGCAAAGAAATTCTAGCTTTTCCTTGTTACATTTTAATAGTTAAGAGCCTATATATTGAGACAATGCATTGAATATTAATAATGTATACAGAGACCAAGGTTATTGAAGACAGGGTAATAGTTGAGTGACAAAAAAAAAGGGATATTTATATAATTCAGAAAAATCCACTAAAAATGCACATTCTGGAAACCCATGTATTGTTTCCATAGCATATGAAACTAACTGAAATAAAGATATTGTGGCGTCGCCCCCCTGGAAATTTACTTATGCAGAGCAGAGACTTGGGTAATTAGAGGAGAGGGAGTTATTTGAATAATGAGAAAGTATAACTGATCACATTATAGGCCTTGAACACCAGGCAGTATGGTCCATCTGACAGTGGGTGAGGACGAGGCTCTGGGACAAGACGGAGGAGGATTTGAGGCGACAACATCTTAGCAGGCTGCTCAACAGCTGCGGGCCATGACAAATGTCTGGGAAAGAGGAAGGCCTACCCAAGACGGGACCTTAGGTAGGCCTGAAGAGGAACATCCACCACTGTAAAATGGGGCAGGCGAAACTGAAGCGAACACAGGACCTTCAGAAAGGCTTGGGATCTTTGATTACGTTGAAAACTAAGAGAACTTGAAAGGAGCCAAGCTCCCAAAGTACCAGGGGCCTCTGCTTACCAGCACCAGTAGACTAAGTGCTAAGTGCTCTGGATGGGTAGGTAGGCCAGGCCACACGAACACGACATACTGCATTTCAAATTGGTCTGAGAAGTAGAATGAGGGAGGAGGGACCAAGTCCCAGTCCTACCCATTCTGTCTCATTAACAAAGAAGATAGCAGAAAATTGTCACAACCAATGGGAAAGGAGTAGAACTCTATGAGCTCTCAAATACTTCACAGAATGAAGCACTAAGCGAAGACTGAAAATAGCCCATGATTAACAAAAAAAGTAGTGGAATACCGGTAGAAAACATTCTGGCAGAAACACGTAAGGCAAAAACAACTTCAAACGCAAAACCGAGGGACGCCTGGGTGGCTCAGTTGGTTAAGCAGCTGCCTTCACCTCAGGTCATGATCCCACCATCCTGGGATCGAGTCCCACATCGAGCTCCTTGCTCAGCAGGGAGCCTGCTTCTCCCTCTGCCTCTGCCTTCCACTCTGTCTGCCTGTGCTCGCTCTTTCTCTCTCTCTCTCTCTGACAAATAAATAAATAAAATCTTTTAAAAAAATGCAAAACCGAGATGAGACATAAACCAGAAACTCTTCCTCTAACCAAGGTGGTTAAGAAATTTCACCCGTTTTCCTGTGAAATAGAATTGAAAATCATCATAAAAACAAATAGCATATTTACCGTGAGATGTCATATATATAATAAATACTGAGTAGTATGCATTATGAAATGTGGATTCAACTGTCATTCCAAATCCTTCATCTTCATCAGAAGGTTCCAAGAGAAATAAGCTGCCAAATATGGCTTTAGCATGATTTATATTCCAGCTCATTCTAAAAAGAAAAAAAATGATATTTTAATGTTGAGTGGAAATGTTTAAATAGAGAAACCAACAGTGGATAAGTTCCACTAAGCATTTGCAGCAAATAACAGTGTGAAGAAATATGTAACATTCTCATGTTTATTATATGAATTTATTATTCATATAATTGAATATTTATTCAATTATTTTTATTTATTTATTTTTGGACTGTCCTCAATGACTTTACTCAGCCTTATCTTTTTTAAAAACACAGCGTATCTTATCATTCATAAATATGAATGGGCAGGAGAAAGAGTTCACACTAGCTTCAATGGAGGCAAAGAAATATTCTGTACAGAAGTAACAGTGTGAGCAAAGAGCCACAGGCAAGAAAGGGAAACCAGGTTTCAGAGGACTACCTAAAAGGCAGTAAGATTAAAAAATCCTAAGGCATGCGAATATAATCAGAGTTGAGATTGGAAAGGTAGAAAGGGACAAATGTGGAGGATTTAAATGACAGGCCGAGAATTTTGAACTTGACATTTTGCCCAGAGCCAGCCCTTGGCTGACTTTTAGAAAAGTCAGCCAAGACAACACAAATAAGGGAGAACTGGGATGCAAATGTCTCGACTCACTTTATGATTGTTCAACTATTGTCAAATGTTTGATGGGTTTCAGAACACACTCTCCCAAGGCTTTGAAATAGGATGATAGAGGAGTTGGACAAGCATGTTCTTAATATGCCAAAGCTACATTCCTCTAGTGAAATTTGTTTTAAGAAAAGTGCGATGATCACATAGAATTTCAGAGACTTTTCATTGACTGACAATACATAATGGAATTCTGAAAGTCATCTTTTTCTGGTTAAAAAGAATCCATCTATACAAAATTAATTGCTGCTGCCAATTATCTCATAAATGTTGATAGTGCAGCTAATCATTATGAATGACCTACCACAATGAAGACACAGTGCATTATTCACTCCCATATGTCACACCTCATAATAGCCTGAACAAAGGCAGCTGTGAAAGTAATACAAAAAACAGAAAATGTGAATGGGAAAAAAAAATGCCTAAATACATTTACCTTACTTCATACCTCTTTGTAATTGAAGAAACTAATTTATGAGTAGAGGACTAAAAATGGAAAAGAAAATCTGAAGTTTTTGAAAGACACTTTGAGTAATCTACTCTGTATTTAACAAACACATAGAGCCCTTACTAAATGTTTGACATGGTCCTAAGAACCCATTGCAGCTTGCTTTTTCAAGGCCAACAGAAGGATCTTTCCAGTTGGCTAAGATCACAGGATGACTATCCCATCGTCTTTGCATATTCTATTGGCTAAAAGGAAGTCACAAATTCTGCCCACACTCAACAGGAGGAGATAATCCAAAGGCATGATTCATTGCAGGTAATCTTAGAATCCTGCTTACCCTATAGAATAAGTGTTGTCCTAAAATGGTTTCACATTCTTTTGTATTTAGAAACTTCCAGAGATGAAAAATCAAATAGTTTTCAGCTCCTACTTTTGACATTCTTAAAAAGTATTTATCACATGTTCCCCCTTTTGTATAAATGAACATGTCATTTTAATCCTTTTTTTAAATACATTGATGTATTTTGAATCCTTTTCAGATTGCCCATGTTGCCAATAAACAATACAGAGAAAAAAGGATTAAGGCAGGGAGGAGGGGAATGAGAATGGCCTTATCACCTTTCTAATCCATCTATCTGAATCACATATATTATACTAAAAAATAGTTGCTACATACTGTACACTTCAACATATAATTCTAAATTATTATCCTTTATGGTTATATAGCCAACATATAATCAGTCAAAACTTAGAACCCCAGACACTACAATTTTTAATTAACAAATAATGTTAAAGCTTGCTTTCCCTGAGTAGTACTTTAAGGTAGGAAAACAGAACACACCAGAAAGCCATTATAGTATATAGCCCACCCCTGCTGACTGTCTCAATATTATTCTACCAGAAAGATAGCTATTTTCTTCTCTCATAGCAAAATATTTCCTCTGAGAAATTTACAGTCCCTCAACTTTGACAAAACTAGCCAGGATGTTAACAGATGAGAAACTGACTAAAGCAAAAATGGATAAACTCAGGGATGGGGCACGAATGGTAGCCTCAGAGCCCCACCAAACTATAACAATAGAAGCGGGAGACCGTCATTGGAGAAGCATCTAGGAAAAACAGGTTCCTATTCTACACCTTTTTCTCTTAAATCTGGCATTCCTCCCTTTGTTTGCTTTCAGGCTGGGATCTTCTAAAATATCTAACATATTGTAAGTACTTCTGTGTAAATGTCTAGCAAGGCATTTTAGGATTTCCATATCTTATCTCTGACCTAACTTTCTAGCCAAAACAGGCAGCTCATTACCAACATTCCCTGTCCTGGATCAGTAGATCATGTACTACTCCCCAGTATGACTCAGTCTTCTCATCTATAAAATGATGTCTACCCTATGCGGGTAATAGTAATTGAATGTAACATTTTTAATTATAGCAATAAGCATAATATTATCCAATCAATGCCTGGATTTTCAGGTGAGAAACTCAATACCAAGAAATTGAAAATTACTTGTGATCATATGGTTAAAATTAGAATTTTATTTCCCAAATAGTACTCTATCATGTCTCACTATTATACATTAATCTTTTAAAATATTTGTTTATTTAGTGTTTAAAGCTTTAATTTGATAGTTTCTTTTGCACTCTGCCAGAGTCAATACCCAGTCTGTCCTCTTCAAAATTTCCGGTATATGCGTTGCTGATAAATTTAATGCATGACGAATTTATCAAGGTTAAAATCATTTGAAAGTGATTTATTTTGATTTCCCTTATGCATTTATTATTTACAAGTAAAGAAAGTACTTATTTTGAATAAAATGTGAACTTCTTCCATGACCAGGTTATTTTGGGTTTAATCAGAAGTAAGAGCTAGAGTAGTTTAATATAAGGATTTTCATTAAAATTTTTCTGCATTTGCCAATCCATTGAAAAGATGCTCAATATCTAGGAGAGAGGAAGAAGAGTCCATTATATACCACACTTAATAAATCAGGTTTTAAATTTATGGTACCATTAAAATTGAAATTCTGGTGCATCAGGTGTTGACTAGACCAATAAAAACAAGAATGCAACCAAAGTTACCAACACTTGAAGAGATTCCTTTTTAGATGATTAAACCTCAGCTAAAAAAAAAAAAAAAAAAAGAATCTAAATAGTCTAGTATCTAACTTGGATGGAAAACTCAACATGGCTCAGTGAACCATTTTTTCCCCCTCAATTTAATTTATCCAATTTTAAAATTATATTTGCCTTTCAAAACCAAGGTTAATTAGTATTTTCCATGAAAAAATTAAAAAGTACTAGTTTTTAGTTGTGATATATTAGACACTTTCCCATATATTCTTATTTAATCCTACTAATGACATGTACGGAAAAACCTGGGCTCATGGGGCGCCTGGGCGGCTCAGTGGTTAAAGCCTCTGCCTTTTGCTCAGGTCATGATACCAGGGTCCTGGGATTGAGCCCCGCGTCGGGCTCTCCGCTCGGTGGGGAGCCTGCTTCCTCCTCTCTCTCTCTCTCTGTCTGCCTCTCTGCCTACTTGTGATCTCTCTCTGTCAAATAAATAAATAAAATCTTTAAAAAAAAAAAAAAAGAAAAACCTGGGCTCAGAAATGTTGAGGGTCTTACACAAGTTAGTAAGTAGTGGAGTTGGAATTCAAACTGAGGGTTTGTACTACATTTGAAATTAGAGATTGTAATGATGTGTTCTTAATAGCTCTAACTTTAATGTGCAATATCATGGCCAATAATTTGCTTAAAATGGTATTTTAAAAAAGGTGAGGACTGTGTCTCATTATATCTATCACACAAACACTACATCATGTGTTCTGTGTGGTGACAAATACCCAATTGTATCTGTGTGTGTAACTGAGAGTTTTAATGAGTTCCTGAGGAAAGGGTTTATTGCAAAGGATATTAGAAATTTGTATCCTTGATGCCAAGGAAGGAAGATGAGATAAACAGTTGGCCATCACCACAATGCTTATCCCTTTTAATTTTGTCTGAGAGGATCTTAACATTTCTGTCAGTTTGACTAAACTTTAGACAGGATTCTTCTTGATTCTAGGCTCCTGGCTCTATTTTCTTTTCTTTTCTTTTCTTTTTTTTTTTTAAGATTTTATTTATTTATTTGACAGGCAGAGAGGCAGGCAGAGAAAGAGGAGGAAGCAGGTTCCCTGCTGAGCAGAGAGCCGGATGTGGGGCTCCGTCCCAGGACTCTGGGATCATGACCTGAGCCGAAGGCAGAGACTTAACCCACTGAGCCACCCAGGGACCTCCTGACTCTATTTTCTTAGAGCATTCACTTTAGAAAACTCGTCATTCTAAACTATTCCTTTGCCCACTTGAGGTTTAAGTTTTTTGAAAAACCTCTTGCTGGTTTTACAATCCAGGTATATCTTTCTCAAGGACCTGGGTACTATCCTTTTGAAATGTAATAATCAGGGAATATTTTGCCACTCTCTCCCAGACTCTATGAGGGAGAAGGAGCGGAACTTCTGTGCATGTCTTGCTTGATGTTTGTAAAACTACCTCCTGTCAAAGACACTAGAAGTCTACTTCTCCTTTGGGTGAAGTCAGTTAGAAAACACAGATGGCCTGTGTTCTTCCCTGGCATATTGCATTCTTCTTGCAATTCGTTCCAGTGGATTGAATTCAGACTGAGTTCTGGTCTCCTTCCTCTCTTGAATGTAGTCCTCCTTGCCTGGTCCAATTTCTACTTTGACAGTTTCTTCCCTGTATCACAGGAATGAATAGGAAACTTCATTTCCCAGTATCTCTTGCTAGTAGAGTTCTGATTAGATGTCACCAATGAAAGAAAGTCACACAAGATTTGTAATGCAAGGAAACCACAAGCCATGAGTCTTTTTCGGCTGCAGGAGGCAGATGTGTGGGCTCTGGGAGACCTCTGTGTATCTATCTATCTGTGAGTTACCTATTTGAATGCAGACATGTGACCACCATTGGTAATGTCTCTACCTGGGGCAGTAGCAACTTTCTGATTCTCTGTGGACTATCAGCCACCCTAGCGGTAGCATTTCCTGGCCAGTTTTAAGTAACCCTTATAATGATTTTGTAAGTAACTAATTCCCTGTGAGAAAAGTAGAGGGTTTTCTATTTTCTTAACCAAATCCTGGCTATACCAGAAACATGAGAAATAACTGACTGATTTTTTTTTCCTCATTAAATCCCACTCAGAGAATCTCATCATTATGCTAATAAAAATAGAAAGAAGCTTTTAGAAAAAGAAATACCTAGCAAGATTCTCTGTTACTTTATGGGTGTTTATACTAAGGCAGATTTCCCTCTGTATCTGGAGAAAGCCACACTTGGCAGAACTACGTAGACTATGCTCCATTCATGACTCCATAACAGGACCCAAACCTAAAACTGTATCTTGTGGACCTTCTTTGTCAATCACTTTTAACAAATCTCAGCTTTCTCCACTAAGTCTTATAACATATATTTTATTTTAACTAGTGTTACTTCTCTGCAGTCTGCACTGCAAAGTTGTCCTGTTCTTTATCCTTATTTGTTAATTTTTTTCTGTGCAAACCCAAATTCCATTTTCTCTAATGGTATTGCCCAGCTAACATGATAAGATACATGTTGATAGGAGCAAATAATGAGCTATAAACTACCAGTTGCAGAGCTCAAGAAGTTCATGTCACATGTTCACAATTCAAATTATAAAAGCCTTCATCATATGATTTTTTCAAATTACCTCAATTTATCCCAATACTAATAGTCACAAAGAGAGCCCTTTTTCCTCCTAAATATTGAAATAGGTCTGCTTTAATGTACAGAAAGTGACCTATACAGTTCTTTAGAGTATATAATTTTTCTTTTTAATATGAAAAGATGTTATTGTCCTAAGAGGAAATATCCATATTTTAAGCATTACTTTAAAGATGATCACATACTTTAAATGTATATTATTATAATTGTCATTATTATTAAGGAAATAATAATCAATTTCCGATTTACTATTAGAAGGGGTTACCATGACTCATTTAATTTTTTAAAAATATTTATTTATTTATTTTGAGAGAGAGAGAGAGAGCACAAGTGGGAGGGACACAGAGAGAGGAAGAGAGAATCCCACGCAGATTCCACACTGAGCGTGAAGCCCAATGCAGGGCTCGATCTCACAACCCGAAGATCATGACCTGAGCAGAAGCTAAAAGTTGATTTCTTAACTGACTGCACCACCCAGGAACCCCACCATGACCCATTTTAAAACTCTTCAAAAACTTTTATAGTATATTTTGCTTCCTCACTTATGAAAACTTAATTCAGTCAGTCATTTTCTCTCTTTTAAGTAATTTATTTAAATTCTGAGGCTTTGTTCTCTTTTTTCCTTCGCCTTCTTGAAAACTGAAATTAGAAAGACTAGACATCTCGTCAGCTCTACACATTTCAAAAGAAGTCACTTTGCTACAAGTGGATCTGATGAAGAGCTCTTATGTAAAACTAAATAAGCTCTGTGACAGTTAACAGCAGTTAAAAAGTGGACAGAGGAAGGGAATGAATGGTTTCGTGAACATAGAAAGATACAAATCCTGGACTCATAGAGTTGGTCATCAAAAATTACCTGGGCATCACATAAATTGTTACGAGAAAATAACAATTAAAAATATTACTTCCTGGGGTGCCTGGGTGGCTCAGCCATTAAGCGGCTGCCTTTGGCCCAGGTCATGATCCCAGGGTCCTGGGATCGAGCCCTGAATCAAGCTGCCTCCTCAGTGGGAAGCCTGCTTCTCCCTCTACCACTCCCTCTGCTTGCATTTCCTCTCTCACTGTCAAATAAATAAATAAAGTCTTTAAAAAAAATATTTCCCTTAAATCTTAGTATATTTTCAGTCCAATCATAGGAACATATAATTTAATAAATGCATAATATTACTGAACATCCATTTTTAGACCAAGGTACCTAGGTACTAGAGTTCATTTACTTGTATAACTTGACATTAAAAAAATCACCTAAAAAAAATCACCTAAGGTGTAATAAAGTTAGTGAATATGCCTTATCTAAAACATGTTTGTTAACTAAATTTATTACGTGTTCACAACTTCTTTGTGTATAGGATTATTTCAAAGAGCAACAATAACAACAACAAAACTTGTTTAGACTTTTTTTAAAAAGATTTTTATTTATTATTTGACAGAGATCACAAGTAGGCAGAGAGGCAGGCAGAGAGCCAGATGCAGGGCTCAATCCCAGGATCCTGGGATCATGACCTGAGCCCAAGGCAGAGACTTTAACCCACTGAGCCACTCAGGCGCCCCCGAAACTTGTTTAAATGTCTGAAAATGTCCACTAACATTAGAACTACATTTTTGAATTGGTATCTTTATCCAGAATGTAAGAATTGAACAAAAATGTCTTATTTTTTACATGTCTATCATATGGATACAGATTAACATTTTATATTATCAGGGGTCTGCATACTCCCAGGAAATACACCTTGTGATTGAGTTCAGATTTATAAATAAAATAATGTGAAGGAATGTACATTTGTTTAAAAGACTATAAGAACTTATTTTCTAGTCAAAGTAAGAAAAAGATAGAGATTTTTTCTAAGAAAGTTCATACTGAGATTAAGTAACTGTTTAGGGAATGTGGAGGTCCTTGTTTTTTAGACTAGTTTCTCTTGCTCTTACAGTAGCTTCTAGACTAGACTGGTAATCTTCCAAAGGGGGGGGACATCTTGCCTATATATCCATAATATGAGATATTTACCAGTAATCAGAAAAAGATGATTTTTAATTAAAGCAACATATTAAGATATAATGGAATATTAATCAGCCATCAAAAAGAATGAAACCTTTCCATTTGCAACAATGTGGATGGAACTAGATCATATTATGCTAAACAAAATAAGTTAGTTAGAGAAAGACATACACCACATGATTTCATTCATATGTGGAATTTAAGAAACAATACAGATGAACATAGGAGAAGGGAAGGAAAAATAAAATAAAAACAGAGAGGGAGACAGACCGTAGAGACTCTTAACTATAGAGAGCAAATGGAAGGTTGCTGGAGGGAAGCTCAGTGGGGAATGGGCTATATGGGCGATGGGCATTAAGGAGGGTGCTTGTTACCATGAGCACTGGTTATTGTATGTAAGTGATGAATTATTTAGTTCTACTCTTGAAATCAATACCACTATATATGTTAAGTAACATGAATTTAAATAAAAACTTGGAAGAAAAAATAAAATAAATTAGCATATTAAGAGAATGTAAAAAAAATGAACTTACATTGTGAAAAAATCCTCTTTTTAAATAAAAATAAAATAAAATTTTATTTTTCTGTGTACATGTATATGTGTATACTGTTGAAGTAATTAAACAAGTAGGCTATTAGACAAAGGGTCTCTAATGCCTTGGCAGTCTATATAAGCAAACAAAAATCTTAGCCTCAAGGTTACAAAATCAAAATGTTAAGGGCAACCAATCATAAACAGACAACTAGGCTTTAGGCTGAAGTTAATCAAATGATTTCCTTTCTTTGCTTTCACACTTTCTCCTCAGAAGTCTTTCCCTTTGTCAGTTGAGTTGTTTTCCTCCACTCCCTGTCTGCCACTGCCTAATTCCATTTGATTTTGCTCAAATAAACTCTTAAAATTTTTAATATGCTTCAGTTTAATCTTTGAACTGGTATATTTTCATGGAGTGATCAAGAGTAAGGACTTTGGGTCCTTACTTTACAAGACAGCCTTGTAAATCCTCACTCTTATGTTTTCCTCCATTTATCTAAATGTACGATCTTAGGTAAGTCAGTATCGTGTGCCTCAATTTCTCTCTGTCTCTTTGTCAGAAAAAGAAAAAAAGAAGCAATTCCAACCATTGAATTAGATTTTCTCTTCATTCATTTTAAGAATATAAAAAAGCCAAACAAAACAAATGTGAAAATAAACCAGGATCAGATTTACTCTAGTTAACACTTTATAGTGAATAAGGCAAAACACCGGACTTTGCTTGGTTATAGAATCTGGCATTATTAACATTAACATAAAAAATAAAGTTTTTTATTCCAATCTTAGCCACCCTATACTGGTCCAATACTTAAGGAGAGCAAGTTCTTTATCTGAATTCAAGTTGCAGCTGTGTTTTCTCTCATGCATTCCATAAAATCTGTGGAGAAACCGTAAAGGACAGGCACTATGTTCTGACTCCCTGAGCGTCTAGAATCCTTTCTCTATAAATCCTGACCCATAGGCCCCAAATCTCCAGGGCAAAGTGCTCTTCCTGGGCAAATCACTCAAAAATCACTCAAAAATCCTGCTGACTCTAAAGATATATTTTCGATGACAATAAAATATGGGCACACAACACAGGAGAAGTATGCCTCTTCAAGTGGGCCAGGAAGCCTGGTGCTGCCTGGTTATTGCACAAGTAGATGGCACCATGGAGACAATGGCCACTGTCAACACTGTCTCCATACTCTATCTACCTTCATTTTATATCTCTGTGAAAACCACTTCTATATATTTTGCAATTAAGGCTGCTCATGATGAACACTCAGAAGCATGCCAAACACACAGAGATGCTAAATGGAGTGGAGAGCATTGGCAATAACTTGGTCCAGGTTGTGAGGAGAAAAATTTGACTCCATAGATCCAGTTAAATGTAATGTAACAGATGCCTCTCTGTAAATATAGTAACTTCTCATTCAGCCATCTGTGTTCTAACTTGCTTAGTCCAAACATGCGTTTACAAAGGGTTTTACTCCATTTACAAGAGTTTGCATGTAGGCTTTCTTTGGATTCCAGATGTTTTTCATTCAACAAGCATGCAATTTGTGAAGAAGGATCAAAGGTCACATTTACTTGGTTTAAAATCTCATGGCTAAAAAAAGATCATATAGAGGCTTTTTGCTTCCCAATCCTATTTTTGTTAAACTGTTCTTTTTGTTTTGGGGGGGTTCTTATTTTTTCCTTTTCTTCTTTTCTTTTCCCACCCTTCCTTCCTCCCTCCCTTCCTTCCTCTCTCTCTTTCTTTCTTTCTCTTTCTTTTTCTTTTACTTTGAGTTAATTGTAGATTCACATGTAGTTACAAGAAATAGGTCAGAAATACTACATATCCTTTATCTAGTTTCCTTTAACAGCAACATCTTGCAAAACTACCGCAATACCCCTTTCACACCTGTAATAAAAAATTGTTAATAGATTATAGGATATGACTCACCTTCCAAATCATTTAATACAGAGCAGGAGTCACACTCTATTCACCTCTGTATAATCACCAACAATACAGTCAACATTGTGACTCAGTTGTTGGAATAACTGCTCTTCACAACCTGAAGGGCCACATCACAAAGGGGCAAGGGGCCAGGTGGAAGTCAGATTTCTGTTTCTTCACAAGGTAAGGTCATGCATCTCTCCAAAACTGAAGATTAAAATACTGTTAGAATCAGCTCAACCTAACATTTCAATTTCTGAAATAAAACTGGGGTCCATTTTGAATTTTTTTTTTTTTTTTGGTCAATGAGAACTTATTTTAAATGATTCTAAAATAAGTAACCCATATATTTGTATTTCTAGTTTTTGGAACATAGACTTATAATAATACAAATTGTTGGATGTTTGTAATCAATATATAAAAGTATAACTATTTCATTTGATTTTAATAAATGTTTAACCTTCAAATTTCAAAGGGTCAAATACTATTTGAATATACACATATGAGTACATAAATGTGTACAAAATATATGCCCTTTTGTATAAAAGATTTAGGACACCAGTTAATGCTATTTATTTCTAGTATGTATCATGGAATACTGCTCAGGAAATTCAGCACACAACTAACATCCTTGTTAGCAAATAAAGTAGATTTCTTGACTTTTCTCACTTTTCTCATTAACTATGAACATTTTGACTTTTTTCCCCACTTTGCCATCAGGAAAAGAAAAATAAAAGTAAAAGGTACATTAGTTAACTTTTGCTTGTTAACAACTCACAGAATTAAAGTAGACTAAAATTAAGATGTATGATTCCTTGGAGGTTTATTGTAAAGGGTCTGTAAGCCATAGAAGTGAGACTTAAACCTCAGTATTAGTCAATGAAATTGAAATGATTGGCTAATAACGGGGAGAACTCGCAGATCACTGGAAGACTTTATTAGCCACTCCATTAGTTTGCTATGTCTACACTGCTGCAAACTGGCCTAAAACGATGTGATTTTATTTTCTTACAGTTACATAGTTCAGTGCTGAAATGAGTCTCATTGTTCCTTTCTGAAGGCTCTAGGTTAGCTGCCCACCTTGCTTGCTCATGGCTCTCTTCCTCCATCTTTAATGTCAACAGCTATGTGTTGCATTCTCACATATTGTCACTCGGACCTCCTCTTCTATAATCAGATCTTCCTCTGCTTCTCTCTCCTGCTTCCCTCTTCCAGTTGCAAGAATGCTTGTAATAATAATGCATGATAATGGGTCTATCTTGAGCTCCTTATTATCTGCAAAGTCTCTTCTGCCATATAATGTGACATATTCATGGGTTTTAGGAATTAAGAGGTGGACATCTTTGGAGCACCACTATTCTGACTACCACAGTCCTGGAATTGTATGCTTTTACTCACTGATCAAACATTAACTGAGTGCCTATTAAAAGCAGAGAGCTTTGGGCAATTATAATAATCTATGCTATATTATTTGCGCAAAAGTAACTTCCAATTTATTTAGGGAGAAAGGGACTTCCACACAGAGAAAGGAAAATGATGTAACAATCAAGCTTATGTTGTTATGACCCTGACCTTGCTGTCTTTAGACTGCAAAGCTGTTAAAGGTAGCAGTTCCATCTCTCTTCCTTATAGATTGAACACAGTGAGGTAAAAGACTGATCATTGATTAAGAAAGGGAGTTACAAAAAGTGCCCAGGCTAGGGCAGTCATAATAGAAATCAGAAGAAAAGGCACGACTTCTTCCCATAGGTTACATCACATTACACGGTGTATTTAACAGAAACTACTGGTTTTGTTTGTTTGTTTGTTTGTTTTGTTCCTGATATAAATAAATAATTAAGTAAATGAATCATCTTTTGGAAAACAATGTCAGATGTGAACACCATAGTGATTCAAAAATAGATGTACTTTTATCTTAGCTTAAGAAATATGCTGCAAAAACAAGCCATGTTCTGACAGTACTCTAACTCTTTCATTTTGTCCTGGAATGATTTATCCAAGTAATTGTAGGCAAAGAACATTGATATTTGGTGTTTCTAGTTTTATTAGCTGGGAACGAGCCAGAGCAAACTAAAATGAAATGCTAAAATGTATGACTCTCTTAACAAGATGTTATGGGTGGCATGCAGTGTTCCCCATCCCCCACCTTTGCCTGTTTCTGGAATTTTAAAGTAATAAATCTTGTGACTTTACTTCCTTTATGAGAATGTATTGAAACTGCACTTTTAGTCAAAAGGATCCCAGGGTTTTATTTCCCCAAAGTGGGAGGTTTGATGCTGAGGGAGCTACCTGCCGACAATGTGTGGGTGGCTCATTCAGCAGGTCATAATCTGCACATTTTTATTGTACCAGCTACAGGCCTTCCAACAGAGCCTGGAGCTCTAATTCATTTATTTCTATTCATTTTATGAAAAAAAATTGTTAACTTCCTTACAAATAAGTAGTTAGGTATTTCCTGCTTTTTTCTGTATTACAAGCAGTCCTACAATAAACATATTCTCCAGTCCCACCATGCCCATATTCAAAATGTTTTCTGGAGTAGAAACCCAAGAAAAATTGCAAACCCTGCACCGATCTTCCAAACCAAATAGGGTCACACTCTGAGCTACTGAGGATTAGAACTCGAACATGTGAATTTTGGTGGGAGGCACAATTCAGTCCATAACAGTAGGTAAAACTGGGTTTGCTTATCTTAACTCCCTGTCATTGCCCCCCTCCCTCGTAAGACCCAGAAGGACAGGACACAGGTTGATTGAGTTTGCAGACATCCACTTTGATAGTTACAGTGGCATTTATACCATAGCTCTGCTATCCATTCTGGCACACCTGCCTCTGAGAAAACCCCCAACCAGGATACAAACTGAGATCAAAGCTTAGGTGCCTGAAAAGAGAAGAAAAAAAAATTCATATTGATTTTTCTAGGTATGGCACAATTGTTGACTGACATATAGCATTGTTCATTTGTATCTTTTCCACTAATTTTTAAATCAATCTTAATAATCTTAATAGAAGTTTGGATACATTGCAATGAAAAATAAAATAAAATAAAATAAATTTTTTGGGCTTGATTTTTAATGTCCAGTTATGTGGAGTTTTTTTAAATAACACTTTATTTTATAGTTCCAATTTTACTTTATTATAATATTTTTGTTATGCAATCTTATGATATTTACTCTTTGATAGTTTTTGAGGTTTACTTTGTGATGATACTTTTTTCAATTTTTATTAATTTTCATGGGTATCTAAGGATTTAATATAAATATAATTAAAGACTAATTTTAGTTTTGCCACATTTAAAAATTTTTCACCTTCAGTCATGGTGAAGCAATTATTAAAAGCTATAATAATAACATTGATATTTCTACTTTGGATCATCTTTTCCAATTATATCTACAAATAATATGGCTTCCTAAAAAAAGGCAACCACTAGGAATGCCTGGATGTCTCAGTCAGTTAAGCATCCAACACTTGGTTTCAGGTCAGGTCATGATCTCATGGGTTGTAAGATTAGGCTCCACGCTTAGCACGGAGTCTGCTTCATTCTCTCCCTCTGCCCCTCCCACACTCATGTTTTCTCTCTCTCTCTTTAAAAATACATAAATAAACCTTAAAAAAAAGGCAACCACTATTAATGTTTATTATCTTAACTGTAGGTTCAGTATTTGTCAATGATTGAAGAAGAAAAAGACCTTTTATTAATTGTCTTTGAAATAAGCAATGATTCCATATTTGAGTTTACTTTTTATAAATCAAACTTTTGAGGAACAAAGCAAAACTTTCCTACTGGCTTCTATTTACAAAGAAGAAATCATGACTCCTATAGGCCAATTTCTTATTCAGAACATCCCACAAAGTTTGCTCGAGGAATTTTTAGCACCAACTATGGGGGATACTATTTATTGTTAAGCTAAAATAACCAGATAGTATTTATAATATTTACTCAATATTTACTGAGAGCAAAAAGGATATAAAAATTGAGTGCTGAAAATGATTGAATTTGGAAATATTTCTATTGGCAAAATTCAGTAGTTCCATCACTAACCATGGAAGAAATGTCCTATTTTTCTCCCAGAAGGAGTCTAAGCATCGTGACACACAAAGTGCCTTTGAATAAATTCAAACTTGAAAACACACTGAGTAAAAGCTCCAAGTTAATGTGAAAACTGAATCTAAAATATATATATTACACTTTTGCCTACACTTACAACCTTTCTTGTTTTGATATTTGGGAGGAACTGCCTCAAACTAATTTGCTGTTTAGAAGTAATGAACTGTTACATAAAATATTTTAAAGAATTGCTAATTATGCTGATAATTTACTCATTGCACATGTAAGAATTTAATCTTTACAGTTGTCCACTTTAGGTTAATTTTTCCCCTATACATTGTTTCCTAGTTTTATATTCTGTGAATCATTATAATGCATAAAATGTAAAAAATTTAAAAATAGTGATATTACAGTTTTTGTGAATTTTTAATTGTATATAAAATCTGGGAAATGGCTGCCAGAGGCTGATTGGTTTCCAAGGGAGTTTTAGGTAAGGTAGGAATTGTTAAATGAATTTGATTTTCTGCATCTACAATTGATTTTCTCTAAACCCTATAAGACATGCAGATTAATTACCTCAATCTTGATCATTTCCTATTACGAAAGATTGTTTGTTATCTTTAACTCTAAAATTCAGGATGCACATTTCTAAGAATCTCCAGGAAAGCTAATCCCTGCATAATCCAATATACAACAGCAGCAGATGGCCAACATTAAAAGACTATTGAAAGCAACCATATCTACTTAGTTTATTACTACCAAAACCAAGATTTGTGGTCCTTTATCAGAAAATACACACAGACACAAACAAAAACAAAACAACAAAGCCAAGCGTATTTTATAGTGTTTGCTCTAGTTGAAGTGGTTAACTATGGACTTGGGAACTGTGCTTGTAAGTAGCTATTCTGTACAACTGACCATCTGTTCCCAGGTACAAATGTACTGAGTAATGGAGGGGTGGATTGCAATGGATGTAAATATCTATCATTTGGAGATTTAGCTCTTGTAGTTTTTACACAGTAACCATCTTATAAAGTTCCACTGAAACCTCTGCCTAACATCTATGCCGTAAAGATATTCTTCACTTAAAAATATGAGAAAAAATAGTTAATAGTATATTTCACAATATTAACTGTCTTCCTCAGGACAGGCTCCCTGCACTTGGTGAGTTTGGATAAGTCTATGTAACAAGATCAGTGATGGATGGGTGGTTCAAAACAGAATGATCTGGCAAAGAACGCCTGGGTGTCGGTGGGGAGGTGGGTGGGGGGGAGAATTGGTAACTTGATTTGGAATGTAACACCAACTTAAATAAGTAACATTTCTAAGTATCAATTTCTTTAGGCTTGGGAAGGAAACAGTGTTACTTCAAGGTGCATTTGGGATTGTGTTTGGAAATGTGCTTTGAGTGTCTCCTGCAAGGCAGCAGGTTAGATTGGAGGCTGATACCACCCATCCAGGGTATCTTCAGAAACACAAATTTCCTATCTAAAGTCACAAAGCCTCCTATTATATTCCCTGATTAACAAGAGTTGCCACTGTGGAGAAACAAATACTCAAAAGACATTTTCAAGGACGATTTCCATGTGGTTAATGAGCACAACTATAAATTTTACTTTTTGAACATCTGTGCAAACATATGCACCTTATCTGTTTCCAAAGGTCTCTTTCATGGGTACCTGGGGTTAGGACTTCAGCATATCTTTTTTTTTTTTTTTTTTTAATTGAATTTTTTTTTTTTTTTTTTTTTTTTTAAGATTTTATTTATTTATTTGTCAGAGAGAGAGGGGGAGAGAGAGCGAGCACAGGCAGACAGAGTGGCAGGCAGAGGCAGAGGGAGAAGCAGACTCCCTGCCGAGCAAGGAGCCCAATGCGGGACTCGATTCCAGGACGCTGGGATCATGACCTGAGCCGAAGGCAGCCGCTTAACCAACTGAGCCACCCAGGCGTCCCCAGCATATCTTTTTGACAAACACATTTCAACCCACAACAGGTGATAATATACTCTTCTGTATTTGCTTCTCTCCTTCCATGCATTTCTTTTTTTTTTTTCACTGTTTGTTGCCCTGGAATTATACCTCCCCATAAAACTTTGTCATATGCAAAAGAAAAATAAAGAGAGAGAGATGAATTTTACACATAAACATAAAATGTTTTTTTTAATGGCAAAAATCACCATATGTAAATTCAAGACAAATGGTAAATTAGGAGATTTTATAACAAATATTACAACAAAAAAGCTATAATTTGCAATATATAAGTAGGTAGTTAAACATAGAGGAGGAAAGACCAAAACATGAGAAAAGTGGGAAAAGTGAAAAGACAATGAAATAATAAAGATGCAAAGAAGCAGATTCTCTACTTCACTCATAACAAGAAATATGCAAATCTGCACTTCTCTGAGAAACTTTTCTTAACTGGAAAAAAATAAATTTGGCAATATTCTCTTAGTGAAGCTGCAAGAAACGACCTCTCGTGCATTGCAAGTGTTAGTGCAAGGTGTTTAATCCTCCTTTTCCTGCTGCCAGAACCAGTCCTGCCCCTGGGCACAAGATGGACCAGTGCTGTACAGGAGGCATTTCAGGTACCACTTGCCCCTTAGCCAGGCGATTTTGTTCTGTGTACAACATCTACAACTATGCAAAGTAAGTCTGCTCTCATGACTTACTGGGAGTTATGCAATCTTTTTTTATTTTTTAATCTTACTTTCAGGGGCATTTGCTAATATCAATCACTGACCTGCTTGTGCTTCTGAGATGGTGGGATTTCCATTAAAGGGTGCTGGTAATCCCTTTCAATTGCATTGATTATCTTCTCCTTCTCTCCATTCTCATAGTGTTTATTGACTGTGGCTCTAAAAGTTCATGTGCTAGCCTTTTGATATTACAGAGACTCATTTTATACTACTTCCCTTTAATGAAACTAACAATTATCAAGAAAGTTTCTCTAACCCAACCTATGCTATTCTTTGTGCTTGATCATAAATTCAATTAATTGTCAAATCATCACATTTATGGTGCAGTCATGACTTATTTTCAATACTTTTCTTTAAGGTTTCCAGTTATGTTTAACAAAAATATTAGGCAGTTATAAAAAAGATGCCAAGGTAGGAAACTATGTTAATTTAATAAAGGCCTGTTATCTTTCAAATTACTCTATAGCTTTCTATAAGTATCAGGCATAGTTCCTGTAAAACTAAACTCATTTCCTTTTCTTCCCAGGTGCAAAGCTATATATATGATGCAATGTCCCTTTTGAAAAGATGTGGCCCTGTGACTGAGTATTGGCCCATAGGGTGAGAGGGAAGTAATGTGAACTACTTTCAGGCCTGGCCCACAAGAATCTCAGAATATGATCTTTCTGCCTTTTCCTCTTTTGTGGCTTAATCACACACACACACACACACACACACACACACACACACACACACACACTAGCAGAGCCGTGAGTTACAAGAATCCTAGATGCTCAATTAACCTCTCAAAGGAGAAGAGCTATCTGGCTATCAGGAAAACTCATTTTAAAGTTAAGAAACATGAATTCATACTGAGCTATTACAGATTTGGGGGCTACCACTAGAGGAACAGTCATTAGCTGAACTTGCACATGGCTATCATGAAATGAAAACAAGAAGACAAGCATCTTGCCAGAAGACGGGCTGAAAATCTCAAACACTGACAGGCACTAGATTATGAACATCTAATGGAGGATTTATCTGGATAAGGTTTTGTATATATTTCTTTGATCTGGATTTTAATAAAAATGTTTTGTCTTTAAAAAATGACAAAAAGAGGAAGAAAGGGAAGTTATAGAAGGGGAGAGGGAGTTGGGGCACATAAGCTGTCAAATGTAAGAAAAAAAATAGGTTAGGTAGAAAAATTCGTGTCACTAAATGAATGAGAACTAATATTAAGTACACTCAGTTAAAATGCTTAGAATCATTGTTTCATTTTCACAAAATCTCCTCTGAAGTGCTTGTTATTACAGTTATAAACAGTGAAGTTCTTTTGTTTTTCTCACTGTTTGATGTTACATTTTTTATTCCATTTGATTCCATTTTTCTCATAAGTACAAGTATGGAAAGTTGTTCAAACTTTCCCTGAACCTCCAAAATGTTAACTTTCTATACAGCACTTGATGTTAAGTCAACTTTTAGTTATTAGAAGTAGATATTCTGTCTCCAGTGATTCTTTGCCACATTTACAAACTTTGCCTCTACAAGTACCATGAAAGAACTCTGATGATTTTCAATAAAGTTGAAATTTGGTGTGAAGCCTAGAGCTGTATTCTAAATTTGGGGACTAATTAGTGTTCTGGAGCCAATTCCAACATGGGGAGGGGCAGTTACCCCCAGGCCACCAAGTGATTCTCCAGATACCAGTTGTAACTCAATTGAGATAGCATCCGGTTCCACAGGTTAAGGGCTCAGTCCTATAAGACTCCTCATCCTCCATCAGACTCCAGTCACAAGCCCAGGTTCACACCTGTGCTTCTGACCAACCAGCTATAGATTGGAGTCCCAAAGACCCTTTGTTTGGACTTCAGAGGTCTGTTGCAAGTCCAGGTTATTACCTGTATTTTGTACTGACTGGATACAAATCAGAACTTCCCATGATCTCCTCCCCCTTTGGATTCAATCAATTAGCTAGAGCAACAGACAGACTTCTGGGATCTATTTATTTGTATTTACCAGTTTATTATAAAAGGATACAATAAAGAACACAGACAGACACCCAGCTGGGAGGTGTATAGGGCAAGGTATGTGGAGATTCCCTGCCCAGTCTGCGTAGTCCACTCTCCTAGCACTTGCATGTTTTCATCAACTTGGAAGCTCTCTGACCCCAGTCCTTTGTGGTATTTATGGTGGCTTTGTTACTTAGGCATAATTGATTTAAGTCATTGGCCATTGGCAATCAATTCAACCTCCAGCTGTCATCCCCTCCCTGGAGGTGGGGGTAAGGAATGAAAGGAGGTGGGAATGAAAGCTCTAACCCTCTAATCACAAGGTTGGTTCTCCTGGCAACCTGCCTGCATCCTTAGGTGTGGTCTGGAAAAATAACCTTATTAACGTAGATAGCTCACCTCATTAACCACCTCATTAACAAGAGATATCTTTTTAGCTCTCATCACTTAGAAATAACAAGAGTTTCAGGAGCTCTGTGCCAGATATTGGGATGAAAGCCAAAAATATATACATATATATTATACATCATAATATCACAAGGACAAAGAGATGAGGATTTTAGATAAATAGATTATTAAACTGTTACTACACTTCAATGGATAACTTAAAATAGTCTTTCTAGTAATTTTCAGTGCTAAATCATTTAAACACATTAGCAATTAATACAGATTTGTGTGATCTCTTTCAGTATTTCAGCTTTCTTCCAAGATCAGCCTTTAAGTGCTTAAACAACATTTCTATTTCCATCTAACACTTTATGAAGATACTTTAACATTAACTTATCAATAAAATAAGCACAATATTTTCATGAGAGCGTATGACTCTATGAATTGCATATACCCACTTATTTTAGAGAAATGGATAATGCTAGAAACTTTAAAGGAAATAGATTTTTTTAAAAGATTTTATCTTATTGGGACGACTGGGTGGCTCAATCTGTTAAGCGGCTGCCTTTGGCTCAGGTCATGATCCCAGTGTCCTGGGATTGAGTCCCTCATCGGGCTCCTTGCTCAGCAGGGAGCCTGCTTCTCCCTCTGCCTCTGCCTGCCACTCTGCCTGCCTGTGCTTGCTCTCTCCCTCTCTCTCTGACAAATAAATAAATAAATAAATCTTAAAAAAAAAAAGATTTTAATCTTATTTATTTGAGAGAGAGAGTGAGAGAGAGAGAGAGAGTACAGGAGCAGGGGGAGGGTCAGAGGGAGAGGGAGAGTCCATGTAGAGCTCAATCTTAGAACCTGAGATCATGACCTGAGCCAAAAACCAAGAGTCAGACACTTAACTGACTGAGACACCCAGCTTCCCCAAAAGGAAATAACTTTTATTTTTTACTGTGCAAAAGCAAGCCACAGCTATATTTTGGGGGCAGTAATTAATGTTGGAGACAGTTATTTCTTCTTTTTTTATGAGAAAAAGTTTGGAGACAAAGTATCTGTTCTCAGATTCATTTCCAAGCAACTTCTAGAAGGTACAATGGATTTGTAGCTTAACACAACATTAACCAGTCTGACTCCTTTCCTGTACAGATAAAATTAATACACTGAATATTTTTCAGGCTGGATTGAAGAATCCTTTGGAGAGAAATAGGCTGGTCTCATTCATTTGACTGCTAATATCTTAATATACTTTGCAATATTTATAAAGTGAAAATCTCAGCACCCTTACAACTTGCTGTACATTTACCAAAGGGGATAAACGAATGGATACCTTCTTCATGGTTAGAGGGCAAAAAGCTTTTCCAATCACTGATATTTATATTTTTGAAAGACCAATTAAACTTATTCAAAGGGAAAAATATCTGTATATTTAAAAATTTAAAAAAAAAAGGGGTGCCTGGGTGGCTCAGTGGGTTAAAGCTGCTGCCTTCAGCTCAGGTCATGATCTCAGGGTCCTGGGATCGAGTTCCGCATAGGACTCTCTGCTCAGCAGGGAGCCTGCTTCCCTCTCTCTCTCTCTCTGCCTGCCTCTCTGTCTACTGTGATCTCTCTCTGTCAAATAAATAAATAAAAATCTTTAAAAAAAATTAAAAAATAAAAAAAGCTAAGAAAATTTGCCAGCAGTAAATACTGGCAATATTTGTAGTAAAGGTAAAAAATATATAGTACATGACATTAGAAATCTGAAAAAGCTATGGTTTTCAAAATTATTTTATATAACTTGAGACATGTTCTAGTTTTTACTTTAATGTTAGTTAACAACTTTCTACACTTACTGAGTACCAAATACTATGTTACTCATTGTATAAGACATTATCCTATTCAACCTTTGCAACTATTAGATAAACTGTTAAAAAGGAGGAAACTTTTTTTCTTAAAAAGTGCTTTCTTTGTGCATATTATATCTCATACACTATAATGAGCATTGTATAAATATTAATCACTTAAACCTCATCACAATCCTTTAGAAGTAGGCACTTTTATTATACCCATTTTAAAGATGAGGACACTAGGGGCCAGAGAGGCTAAATCATTTCCCAAAGGTCATACAATGACTCCTAGTGCAGTAAGAATATGAACTCGGGCAGTCTGACCCAGACTACCACTTAGAGCAGTGTTTCTCCAGCTTTAGTTTTCATTATTGCCCCTATAAGGAGCATTTTTGGCCTATGTTTTTCCTAATTTCCTCCACTCTTCCCACAATATGTTAATAACATGTTTTGGGTACTGTAAGTATCTTTTTACACTGAGAAGAGTAAAATTTGGTTTCACACTTAGAAACAAATTTTTACCTTTAGGGAAGACATAACCCCATTGTGAATGTCTGACAGAGAGAGATGGAAGACAGATACACTAATGTTTTTCTGCAGTATCAGTCTCGAACAAGACAGACTTCCTTCCCTGCATCTGAATGTTACAGGTTCTGCTTTGGTTCTCTGGCCAAGCCTTTTCCCAGGAAACAAGGAATTCAAGAGGCTCCAGAATATGCCATCCCATGCTCCACTTTTGAGTTGCACAACAGAATCAGATTACTAAAATTCTCAGACTGAATGGGCTTGCTCTTGCTTCTATAACCTACTCGCACCTCTTTCCTGGGGCTAAATTTGAACAGATGGCAGTATGTGCACCTATGGGCTTATGTGCAGTTGTCACAAGGTCTTTAGGTAGAGTTTGGGTATATAAGCTAGGATATTTATATATGCTTAAAACAGGTCTTCTTTGGGAAGAGGAGTCAAGATGGCGGAGAAGTAGCAGCTGAGACGACATCAGGTAGCAGGAGATCAGCTAGATAGCTTATCAAACCATTGCGAACACCTACAAATCCAACGGGAGATCAAAGAGAGGAAGAACAGCAATTCTGGAAACAGAAAATCAGCCAATTTCTGGAAGGTAGGACTGGCGGAGAAGTGAATGGAAAGCTACGGGAGGATAGACCGTGGGGGCGGGGCCGGCTCCCGGCAAGCGGCAAAGCAACGGAGCACTAAATTGGGACTTTTAAAAGTCTGCTCCATGGAGGGACATCGCTCCAGAGGCTAAACCGGGGTGAAGCCCATGCGGGGTCAGCATGGCCCCAGGCCCCGCAGGGTCACAGAAGGATCGGGGTTGTCTGAGTGTCGCAGAGCTAGCAGGTATTGGAGCGGGAAGCCAGCTACAGAGACAGAGCCGAGGAGTGAGCTCTCAGCTCAGGGTTACCTTGAACCGGTCGCAGGTTGGGTGAGCTCGGAGCGCAGCCGGAGGCCGGGGAGACGGGAGTGACTGGGGCTTTTCTCTGAGGAGTGGGGCCCTGAAATCTCGGCTCCTCCTGGCCAGAGACTGGGAGGCCGCTATTTTCATTCCCGTCCTCCGGACTCTACGGAAAGCGCTCAGGGAACAAAAGCTCCCGAACGCGAAACCGAGCGGATTACTTAGCCTGGCCCCTGGTAAGGGAGGTGCAGCTCTGCCTCGGGCAAAGACACTTGAGAATCACTACAACAGGCACCTCCCCTAGAAGATCAAAAGAAATCCAGCCAAGACTAAGTTCACTTAACAAGGAGAGCAGTGGAACTCCAGAGGAGGAGAAAGCAAAGTGCGGAAATCATGGCTTTTTCCACATGATTCTTTAGTCTTGCAGTTAATTCAATTTTTTTCTCTAATTTTATTTTTTTTCTTTCTCTTTTTCTGCTAAATTTTTTTAACTTTTACCCTTTTCTTTTTTTAACATTTTTTAACTAGTTTATCTTAACTATTATTATCTTAAATAATAATCTTTTTTGAACCTTCATTATTATAGTCATATTTTATCCTTCATAGTATTTAACTTTATTTCTT
>PISX010018025.1:0-41791 GCA_004024625.1 Mellivora capensis | reverse complement strand
GCAGGCAGAGGCAGAGGGAGAAGCAGGCTCCCTGCCGAGCAAGGAGCCCGATGTGGGACTCGATCCTAGGATGCCGGGATCATGACCTGAGCCGAAGGCAGCCGCTTAACCAACTGAGCCACCCAGGCGTCCCTATTTCCTTTTTTTTTATATTAAGGATGAATCCAAGTGGTAAGCTATGGAAAATTTTAGGTGTTCCCTGGATGTTACTAGCTGGTACTTTCTTTGCCAGAGTGAAAGTTAATGGCCAAATAGATTCTTTAGTCTTCTGTAACTGTATTTGAGGCAAATGGAGATGATTGTGTGTGAACGTGGAGTAGAGATATGTATCTACTCCTAATAGCTCTGCTCACTCTCCTCTGGCCTCAGCTCAGTTCTGTGATGAAATACTCCTCCTGGAGGACCACACTTGAAGGCCAGCTCTTGAACAAGGCCTTGAACAAGAAGTCTGAGGGCGCCCTTGGAAGGTCTTTGGCCGAAATCTCTGTGTTGTTAGCCAAAACCTATTAATGCTCTGATTCTGAGCCCTGATGAGCCTGACAGTATGCTGGTTTCTATTTTCTCTAAGGCCTTCTTGGATTTTTCTCTATGACCCAAACCTTTATTACTTCTCCCCAGTTTGCCAGGGACATAACCTGCTTCTCAGGACCCATCATTTTGACCTACCTAACTTTTCCTTCCAGTGTGAGAGTGGAATAAGAGGGAAGGGCTGTCAGTGTCCAAGCTTCTTCCAGAGCCACTGAAGCCAAAGTTGTTGGGGCCACTGGCCAGAGGCCAGGGAAGGGAAATTAAGCAGGACTTTATTGCACATAGCAAGCTCTGCAGACTTCATGTTTAACTTTTTTCCTGAAACCATTAATACCCAGTTGGGTGTTGTTAATTATTAAGCGAGAAACACCTACAAACATCTGTAATGAAGCAAATGAAATTATGATTTCATAACCTGGCAACCTGGCAAATTCATCCCCATCAAGATCTTGTCATAAGTGATTCATTGATTCAACTTCACACAGTTTTGCTGAGCCCCTCCATGATGCCAGGCCGAAAGCTAGTGCTGGAGGGCAAGTGCAGGGAGCCTGTAGGACTCTTGGAGAGCCTGTAGGAGGATGCAACACAGACTCGTAGGTCCCTGCAGTCTAGTGTCATGACTGTTACAGTGGGAGTGGGTGAAAGTTCCGTGAGCCAAAGACAGGGGTGGGGGCCATTTTCAGCACAGAGGATAGGTGTGGGTGAAGTGAGAGAGCCCAGCGACTGGGGGGCCTCGGATGGGAAGACACAGAATGCTCACAGTGAAGTGGATTGTTTTTCTGTCTTCATTTTAAATGTGTAATGTAATGATGAAGTTTAGAAAAGTCTATGTGAATTCAGGAACTGTCAAGAAGTACTAAAGAATAAATAGAATAACTAACTTCAGAATAAATCTGACTGTGTTGACATCTTTCCTTTCTCCCTCAATCGAATGCACCGTTCCAGTGCCACTTAGCTGTCTGGGTAAAGTACAAATCTGTGTTCTTCTCGGTCTTAACGAGTCTGAACTTCTGATAGGAACAAACTGTCATGATTAGCAAGCCCCATATATCCAGAGCAGATTGTCATGAGAGTAAACACTAAAGAATTTAAGCCGAGTTAATAAAACTATAAATAACTGATTACTGTCCGAGTGCTCTTAAAAGTAATTATGCTTTCAATTTCTTATTAGTTTATTTGTGCTGATGCTGGGACCAAACTAGCTGAGTCAACAATCCTGAGCAAGCAAATGATCGCCTCTGTACCTGGAGTAAGTCCTGACTGAATTCATTGTCTACATTTTCTATCTCGTCTCACGTCCCCATTTAGTAAAGAGGTATTTTTGGATCTGTGTCCTGGTTCACTCTTGCTGGAATAAACACTATAAAATGAAGAACATATTAGCATTTTTTAAAAAGAAGCTAGTGAAAATTTAAATTAATCCCAGCCCCTGGAAACTTTTTTTAAAAAATTTTTAAAGATTTTATTTATTTATTGGACAGACAGAGATCATAAGTAGGCAGAGAGGCAGGCAGAGAGAGAGGAGGAAGCAGGCTCCCCGCAGAGCAGAGAGCGCGATGTGGGGCTCCATTCCAGGACCCTGGGATCATGACCTGAGCCGAAGGCAGAGGCTTTAACCCACTGAGCCACCTGGGCGCCCCTAGCCCCTGGAAACTTTCAAATCCAGGAGACATGAGTAAAACTGAAGCAGCCAATGAAGGGGAGGAAAGAAATTACCAGATGTACAAAATACATTTGATTATAGTTCAATTTTTCCCAGAATCTGTTTTCTTAGACTAGCTCCTGTGAACCAATTCAGTTGAACTACTGCTGGAAAGAAATCAACGTTGTGATACTTTGGTTTCCTTTATAATTTTTCCTCTGAAAATTAAAAAAAAAATTGCACTATTATTAACTAGTGAACTATTTGGTAAAAGGGCTTTAAGAGTCTCACTGACGGGGCTGAAGATGAGAAACCACAATAATGCTGAGAGCAAGTTGACTGCAACGAAACCGTGAAACTTTTGCGATATTGTTCATTGAAGAAAATTATTTAAATTTTCAGTAGAGAAAATTTTTTTAAAAAAGATTTTATTTATTTATTTGACAGAGATCACAAGTAGGCAGAGAGGCAGGCAGAGAGAGGAAGAAGCAGGCTCCCCGCTGAGCAGAGAGCCCGATGCGGGGCTCGATCCCAGGACCCTGGGATCATGACCTGGGCTGAAGGCAGGGGCTTAACCCACTGAGCCACCCAGGCGCCCCTCAGTAGAGAAAATTTTAAAGAAAAAGGATCACCTATAATCCCTCTGCCTCACAATTAGAACATTATTGTTTTAGAAAATTTCTTTCATATTTCGATCTATTCAATATGCTAATTTGCTTATTTCCATATTGTTGGAAATGTATTTATTTTCCACTTTAATTGCATATATATATATATGTTTCTACAAAGGCCATCCTCGTGTTTATTTTGAATTATATCCTTGGCATAAATTCCTGAGAGAGTAGGAATGTCTTAATGGTATGTAGTCTCATATTGTTTTCTAAAAGCATTTAATTAATTTACATGTATAAGTATACCAGTTTTTCCCACAATGCTAAACATAATTTTTAAAATTCTGGTTATTTAACTTTTTTTTTTGATACAGAGAAATTTTATGACAGAGGAAAAGTAACAATCACTCAGCCCAGAGATAGTTTTATAGCCAACAGATTAATGTATTTTCTTTCACTTTTCCTAAGCATATTTTTAAACCTAGTGAAATTATGATCTAGATGTGGCTTTGGTTTTGAATGTCCTAAGCATTAGCCCCAGAGTTTGGTGGCTGTAGTCATTACCTCATGTGAATGCACCATAGAAGAGTGCTTAAGTGCACGTGGGTTAGACGCACACCAGAATCTGAGGTCTGCTGTTCACTGGGAAAGTTATTTAACCTCTGGTTCTTTGGTTTGCATTATCTATAGAATGGAATATAATATGGCCCAATATCTAGTTTGGGGATTGAGTGAGATAATGCATGGAAAGCATATTAGCCTAAGGCCAGACCTTCAGTAGTATTAAGTAAATATTACCTATTGTACGTATTAATAAACATTAATTATTTTTGGATATTTTCATTATTTTCAGTATTCTATAATTGTAACAACTATGTGAGAAACAGCTTTGTGCTTAAATCTTTGTCCATATTTGAGACTACTTCTTTACAGTAGATTTTTGAGAGTAGAATTACTAAACTGTTGTTTTTTAAGGGAGTTCTTAAGAGTAGTTAGGGTGTTGGAGGGTGCCATGAGATGAATTCTCAGCCACCTGACACACAGAATGTTGATCGTTTGGTCATATCAAGCTTAAATGGGTGTCCTAATTAGTAGAAGGAGGAGGACTTTCTCATGAAAGTTAGGGGATCAGGTTCCTTATGTGCTGGGCAGAGAAGGGGTAGGGGTTGAGAAAGAGAAGAGACTATGGTACATGGAAGGTTTTCATGGGCCAGGTCTGAATGATGTATATTTTTTCTACTCACCCTTCCTTGGCTAGAACTGTCTTATGGCCACTCCTGAGTGCAAGGGCTGGTGGGAAATTTGGTCTAGTTGCACATGAGGGAAGAAAAGAAGCAGTTCTGTGAGGACTGAGCCAGTTTCTGCTGCCTACTAGTTCACTAGTTTCCTTATTGTTTAATTCTTTAAAACTCAGTATTTACTACCTACGTGATAGCTTAAAAAATAATATCCCTAATAAATAAAAACTTTGTTGAAATCAACAAGTAAAAGAAAGACATTCCAATAACAACAGAAAAGCAAGAAGAGTTCTAGGATCCATATATAGAACCTTTTCCAGGGCCCAATAAGCCTTTCGAAATATGCCTTTTTACCCTCATTAACAATCGGTGAATTATAAATTAATACAGAGTCTCAAAACATTTAAAAACATAAAAATTGAAATCAGCTAACAAATCAGCAGGTCTTTCTTAATGATTAAACTTATTGATGATGTGAAACAAGCATGCTTAAAAGCTGCTGGTAGTAGCGAAAAATGGTACAGCCTTGCCAAAGAACAGTTTGACGATTTATTTCCAGTACTGGGTTGGAAAAAATAATTGAATATGCACATAAGGAATATATTTATTAAAATAACCCTTAAAATAGTAAAAATATGGAAACAAAAGTAAGATCTAACATGAGCATTATTGGTTTCTTAAAACTTTACCTTGAGTACCGTTGACACAAGATGTTACGTCAGTTTCTGGTGAAGAACATGACGATTTCCCAAGTTTATATACGCTGTGCTCGCAGCTAGTGTAGTTTCTGTCTGTCCCCACACAAAGCTATTACAGTATCACTGACTATATTCCCTAGGTCGTGCCTTTCATTCTTGTGACTTACTCATTTCATTACTGGAAAGCTATATCTTGACTCCTCTCCCCTCATTTTGCCCACCCCTGCCCCCCGCCTCGGGCTACCATCTGTCGTTCTCTGTGTTTATAGGTCTGATTCTGCTTTTTGTTTGTTTGTTTACTCCCTGGTTTTTTTAGACTCCACTTATGAATGGAATCATATGGTATTTGTCTTTCTCAGTCTGCTGTATTTCACTTACCATATTACCTCTAGGTCTGTCTGTGTTGTCTCAAATGGCATAATCTCTTCTTTTTTATGGCTGAGTAAGATTCCATTGTAAATACATATACACATCACATCTTCCTTATCCATTTCGATCCATTGGTAAATGTTTAAATTGCTCTCACATGTCGGCTACTATAAATAATGCTGCTGTAAACATAGGGGTGCACGTATCTCTTAGAGTTAGTATTTTTGTTTTCTTTGGGTAAATAGCCAGTGTTTCTATATTTAATTTTTTGAGGGCCTTCCATACTGTTTCACAGTAGCTGTATCAGTTTACATTCCCACCAACATTGTACAAGGATTCCTTTTTCTCCACATCCTCACCAACACTTGTTATTTCTTTTTTTTTTGTTTTTTGTTTCGTTTTTGTTTTTTTATTTTAGCCATTCTGACAGGTGTAAGGTGGTATCTCATTGTGGTTTTGATTTGCATTTCCCTGATGATGAGCGAGGTTGAGCATCTTTTCACGTGTCTGTTGGCTGTCTGGGTGTCTTCTTTGGAAAATGTCTATTCATATCTTCTGCCCATTTTTTAATCAGAGTGGTTTTTTTGTGTGTATGTGTGTTGACTAATATTAGTGTATTGTTTAAATAACATAAGGTGCCTTTACAAAACAGATGATTGTGTGGTTACCAAATCACATTTTCAAAGAATAATTCATTGGAAAGTGCTTATGATGGATTTAATTTAAAAACAAGCTAGAAAAAATGATCTCAGTCTTATAAAAATTATATATATATGTGTGTATATGCTTAATGTGTTCGAAAAAACATTGGAAGGAAATACCAATAGTGACGGCCTCACGAGTGGAGGACAAGAATTGGGGCTGTGTGATTCTTTTCCTTTTTGTTAATGACTGTTTTCCAAGTTTTTCACATTGAACATGTGTTACTTTTATAATCTAAGAACAAGAACTTGGAAATGAGATACGAGTTTCAAAGAAAAATTGGGTATGATCCCCTTCTTTCATGTTTTTGAGTCTAGACTGCTTTTTCAACTCCTTATCATCAGTTTCCCTATTGAAATAAACATGGGCCTTCGGAAACAAGTAGAACTTGACTCTTTATGTTTTTCGCTTTAAAAAAAAAAACAGCACACCTAAGGTTATGCTTATGTTTTTTGCAAAGTAATTTAAAAGTTGTGTGGGGGTATTGGAAATGAAATGTTTTGTTTTATAAGTGTAGATGGCTAAGACGATCCTGTATTTTAAGGCTTTTGTTAGATGTAGGTGCTGTCTCTGGAGCAAAAGTAACTGGATATTACTAAATTCTTCACTCTCATTTTTTGAAATTCAAAGTGAGAAGACAAATATTGAATAATGCTCCTCGTAATTATTTTCTTTGACATTTGCCTCGTTGAAATGGTATAAAATATTGCCTCTGAAAGAAACAAATCCCTTTCATGAAATTAAAGAACAGAGTATATACTCCTATTTGCATGACATGTGAAAGGTCAGAGAAAATGGAATAAATCGGGGGGAAATCCTTTCTTGTGCTGAAGGATTAATATTCCAAAAGCAGGAACACAATAACCTTTTATAATTCCTTCCCCTGATTTAAATTAAAAGAAGAAAACCTCGGAACGTATGAAATGCTTGGAAAACACTCTGACGGCATTGCCGATGACCTGTTTGTTACCGCGTCAGAGGAACTGACAGGCGTAACATTCTAGAAGAGCTAGGAGGTGAAACAGTTCAGGGCTGTGCAAATTTACATGCATATGGGAAAATGAGCACCACTGGGGGAGCTAGTTAAGTCTCTAATGTTCCAGATTTTCCGAAAGAAAGCCAAGAAAGGCCTTAGCGTAGTATTCAGATGGCTTCAAAGACGGCCTGCTTTTGATCCCCATTATACCCAGCCTGATGTGTGGGCTTGCTCGTAGAGCTTTGATGGAGCAGCTTGTCTGTTCATTTGCCTTTTCTTTGCTTATAATCCTAAATTCACTGCATTGCCCTGGGCAGGTTTATGCCATTTAATAATGGGGGGCACAAGTATGCTTTCTTTTCCTTGAAAACTTCCCAAACAGGCTGCTGGTGTGGGGGGGAAGAGGATCCTTTCCCTTCTCTCCCTCTCTCTTTATCCCTAGCAAGAACGCTGCAAGCATACATTATCATCTATTCCATAGCACGCCTACCGTGCATAAGGCATTAAATCACAAGTGACTCGAATATAAGAATTTTGGACTCTTGGAGCACACAAGATGTTTGTTTCTATCCTTTTCGTTTTTTGATGAGGAAAGGTCCGAGCTTCTGGTGTTAGAATTCGGTGTCACGTATCTGAGCCTCCCCAGGGCAGTAAAGGGTAGTGGAGTTTCAGGGCTGATTCATGTCATAAAGACTCCGATCCTAAGGGCTTTTACATAGGATCAATCTGTGTATCCAGGCCGGTTTAAAAACAAGCACACAAAACCTGGTTCGATCGCCCCAGTGGAGAAAAAGCAGGTTAACCCCTGTCTCCCCTGCACTGTCCCTGTTTCTTAGCACTTTACCACCAAACTTATATTATTTTTTGTCCAAGCTGTGGGCAGACAGTCACAGACTCTGGAGAGTAATGGAGTGAGTCAGAGCTCCAGAAACTGAAACAGCTCATTAGCAAGCAGCGTGAAGTCAGAATAAGAGAGTGACTGCAGTCAGGGCCACAGTGAAGGCCGTGGCCCGCAGGGCGCCCCCAGCGCTGTCCTTGTCTTTCAGTGCGGGACGGCTGCGATGGAGTGTGTGCGACAGTACATCAGCGAGGTGCTGGACTTCATGGCCGACATGCACACGCTCACCAAACTCAAGGTAAGAGGCTTCCGCTGGCAGCGGCGGCCCTAACAAACCCAGCCTCCTGGGGGTCTAAAGCACGGGTTTTCGGCCTGTGCAGAGGGAAGAGAGAACGGAAAGGCTGTTTTCCTGGCAGGAGTGATGTGCCCAGCTTTCATTTTGCCACTGATTCGGTTCTCACGATGCCCCTGGTTAAAGCGTGGTCCCCATTTTACAGATGTAGAGACTGAGGCCCGGGGTGGTACAGTAATTTGCTCCAGGTGGCACTGTTGCTAAGCCATGGAGTCAGGGTTGACCCAAGGCTCCAGTGGCTCCGGTCATCTCCCTTCACTACACCGTGTAGTGTCACTTAACCCCCCTGAGCCTCCTTTCCCTCCTTTGCAAGACAAGGCTAACATCTACCTTTGCCGAAGGTTACGAGGTTTGACGTGGCATTGTGCATGGGAAGAGACTTTTGTGAACCGTAACACATTATGCAAACGTAAGCCTTTCATGGTTATCTGCATCAAAGCTCTCCTCTTCAAGGAAATAATTAAAGACGGGGGATAGAACAAAATCTGATTTGCATATGGACACAATCCCAGCGAAGTTGTCAAGGTTCTTCTTGAGTGATTCCTTTGCAGGCAGATACAAGTCAACTTCCCCGCCATGAGTCGACTAGAGCTAAAAGACTGATAGTCTCAGAGATTCGGGGAAGGCCCTGGACAGAGGGCAGAAGGGGATCCAAACACGGCCCAGGAGCAGCCAGACTGCAAGCTGGCAGTAAATTATTCCTATATGATAAACAGTCTCTAGTCGTCCCAGAAAGTCATCAGCTACAAACGTGGTTCCTCCTTTGCCCAACTCCGTTTCCAGACTCGGCTCAGATGATCCAAGGGTTTCTTGGGATAGAGATGGACAAATGCTAGGGGGAAAGTAGAACCAGAATTTAAACTGCTGACTTCTCGTGGTATCTGAGCCCAAGCATTCCTAAGCAGGCTCCCCTAGCTGTACCTCACCCTGGTAACTGACTGCTGAGTCTGGTTGTGTGCACTCAGATGACTTTGATATCAAATATAAAGAAGAGGAAGCATTGTTCCCTAAACATGTCAGCTAGTTGTATAGCCACTTTCAAAACACAGAGAAAAACACTGAGCGGGATCCATGATGATCAAAAGGCTGGGGACTAGAGATATAATTCAACCCTCTGATTTGACATAGATTAGGAGGCAGATCAGAAAGGCCAAGTAGCTTGACTAAGGCCATGTGACTGATTAGGGCAGAACTGGGCCTGGGACCCACATCTCAATTTCCAGTTCAATAGTCTTTCCACTAAGCCACAGTGAGAAAAGGACTTTTTCTACATTAACTCAGTAAATACGTATGGAGCACCCGTCATAGGCCTGGCATTGTCTAGGCATGTAGGGATGCGACTGTGAGCAAAAAGACATAGTAGCTATGCTCGTTTAGTTTATAGTCTGATATGGGGGCCAATTTTAATGAAAATTTCTTATAAGATAAAGGAAAAGTGTGACTTTCACAACTGCTATGCAGGAGGATAAAATAGTGGTATAGAAACTTCTCATAGGATGATATGACCCAGCCAGGGAAGTCAAGGAAGGCTTCTTGAGCTAAAATCTGAATGACGAACAGCAGTTAATTAGGTGAAGAGAGGCAGGAACAGTGTTTTGGGTAGAGAGACCAGCATGAGCAAAAGCCAGGAACCAATGTAGCTGGGATGAAGAGAGAAGACAGGGGTAAGCTAGATCATCCCAGGCATTTGGTCTAAGGAATTCCCCACCCCCCATTGTTCCTAAGAAAATGGGAAGCCACTGAAGAAGTTTAAATGGGTTGTATGCTTGGGAGCAGTGGCTCAGAGGGTGAGGGAATGACAACCCGGTCTTTTAAACAAGTGGCCTGGAAGATTTCCAGGTGCTCTGCCAAAGTCATGAAATACCATTTGCTTTTGCAGAGCCACATGAAGACATGTTCTCAGCCTCTGCATGAAGATACCTTTGGTGGACATCTCAAAGTTGGGCTGGCTCAGATTGCAGCCATGGAAATCTCACGGGGCAACCACAGAGATAACAAAGCTGTGATTCGCTATCTGCCTTGGCTCTATCATCCCCCTTCTGCCATGCAGCAAGGGTAAGGCCCTTATCAGTTCAGCCACGAGGGCTAATGGACGCATCCAAGATTTATGGGAGTGGGAAGTGATTGGCTGGGAAATGGGAACCCAGCCTCCTCTCGGAACTTGCTGACCTGATAGCGTTTTTTAACACGAGCACTGCCTGGTATGTTGCCATTAAAAGGAACTTGTCCTCAAACAAGAACCTCAGCCATATCCTGATGGATGGTGAAAATTTGGAGCTTAGAGGTGCGGTTTCACCTCGTAATTCCAACTAGGTCCATAAATGTGAAGGTGTTAATGGGCCACTTCCATAGCTCCTGCCCTCAAGGAGCATGTTGGATTGCTGCTAGAACAAAATCCATAATGGAGAGGGGATGGAGAACAAGGAGGCACAGAAAAGGGAGAGGCGCGGGGGCTGGTCTGAGGGTCTGAGGCTGTCCTTTTGCACAGTCAGCTTCCTGGCTGGAGGAGAGGCTGGCCTTTGGGGTGAGGAGGGCTGGAGGGCAGTGGGAGGAAATGACAGGAGGGCAGGAAAGACGGGTGGCTGTGTGTTAGGTGTTTACCTCGATTCCTTCCCCTCTAGTGGGGATGTCCAACCTTCCAAGGAGAAGAAAGTTCAGAAGAAGAAGCGAGTTGGAAAGGCATCCAAGTTGGTGGAAGAATGATTTTTAATCCCGTGTCCCCAGAAGCTGCTCTTTCCTCAGGCAGCTAAGGTCCGGGGTCGGAGCCGGAAACCAGAAAAACAGACCCATCGTTTGGTTGACCCTCTGTCCCCCTGGTGTTTTATTGTGTGTAATTGCCTGAAAAACCACACGTGTAACGCCCTCCATCCATAAGCAGTTGGTGAGGGCCCAACAAAACAGGAGCCATAAAATCGCTTTTAACACTTCCGTCTACCTGCTAGGCCGAAAGAATTCATCGAGTGTGTCTCCCGGATCCGTCTGCTGTCCTGGCTGCTCTTGGGCTCCCTCACTCACAACGCAGTGTGTCCAAATGCCTCTTCTCCGTGCCTGCCCATACCTCTCGACGCAGGCTCTCATATCGCAGACCACCTCATTGTTATCCTGATTGGGTTCCCAGAGCAATCAAAGGTAAATGATTTCTGCAAGCTTAAGACCATAGGCACTGAAAGGGCTAATGGAAACCCTTATCAGCCAATTATGTTTCTTCTGAGCAAAGAATGCATCTTATCCCTGGCCCTCCCGTGGATGTTAGGAAAGCAACTTTCTGCTAATGCCTTATTTAGAGTGGTTTAAATTCCTGCACGATCTTTGCTTCCTCCTTAAATTGTCTTTTGGTTTCCTTTTATGAAGATAAATTATGGAGGCAAGCAAGAGTTGGCTTCCTAGGCGTTTCTGTCTCAAAGTAATGAAGATAAATAAGAGACGAGCTACATAATAAAAGTCCCATGATCAAGTTTTTGGAACCAAATATGATCTGGAGGCAAAGTCATGCTCTCATTTTTCATGCAGTATCTTTTCAACTCATGTCTCTAGAGATAGACTATAAAGATACAGAATGAAAAGAAGAAGGTCAATTGGGAACTCACTAAAGTGCACGCCGGAATCACCTACACAGGGGAACTTGGTAAATTGTAGAGACAGATTTGATGTGCTTAAGGGAATAAAGTGAGCCCAAGGCAGGCATCCGACATGAGCCAGTGTCAGCCAACCATATCCCTTGGTACTAACCAGCTAAGAGAACCCAAGGGCCCTTCGCAAGCTTAGGCAAGTTCTGGGAAGTCACAGTAGGTTTGGGAGCCGCGGGGACGTCGGGCCAGGGCAAGCCGATGGTGGGATAAAATAGAGCACCGTCCAAATGGCCGGTGATGTTTACAGAAAGAATCAGGCAGTCGGTTCCTAGTATTTCGAGCCAGATCTGTGTTTGATTTCCTAACGTCGGTACTTTGTAATTTGTGACCTCAAAAAAGTGACTTAGCCTCTCGGAGGTCATGTTTCTTGGGTGAAATAGAGGAGGGGATGGTTTGAGAATCAAGGAAGTGATCTTTGGTGAAGTCTTTAGCCTGACGTCTGGGACGTTGTAGGTGGTCACGCGGTCAGTGCTTACCACTGGTAACAAAACTGTCCTTGAAGCTGCCGCTTCTCCTACTAGTGGTCACATCGTAGCTAAGTACTGGCCAGGGGGATCAGAGGCATGGCCTCATTCCTCCTACTACAGCTCTCGGAGGAAGGAGAGTCCTGTTACGCCCATGTTACAGAGGAGGAAACTGCTGAAGGTGGAGGAATGGTTCTTCTTTCCAGTTTAGTTTAGAGAGGAGAATGTCGGGGTCATTGACAGGCAAGGTGGTGGGTCCACGTGTTCTGCAAACTGAGGTCCCTTCTCTTTGAAAAGATGCTCCATTCTCTCTGTGCACTCCCACTGACCGTGCAAGAAGCAGATTGTCTCTCTTTTTTTTTTTCTTCTTTTTAAAGATTGTATTTATTGGACAGAGAGGGTGGGAGCACAAGTGGGGGAGTGGCAGGCAGAGGGAGAGGGAGAAGCAGGCTCCCTTGGAGCAGGGAGCCCGATGCGGGGCTTGATCCCAGGACCCCAGGATCATGACCTGAGCTGAAGGCAGGTGCATCACTGACTGAGCCACCCAGGCGTCCCAAAGCAGATTGTCTTAAGGTGGTGGATCACAAGTTTTGAGATCACTCCTTCAGGCTCAAATGACTGGCGGTCGCCGTGCCTCGGCTGTGCTCCACAGGAGGCAGAGGCCTTGCAGGGCAGGCCCCGGCGAGCACCACAGCCCCCAGAGAGGTAACGGCTCCTGTGTCCTCTTTTCCAGACCTCCGTGCTGCACATGTGTTCCCTCTTCCACGCATTTATCTTTGCTCAGCTCTGGACCGTGTATTGTGAGCAAAGTGCCGTAGCGACAAACGTCCAAAGTCAGAATGAATTCAGCTTCACGGCGATACTGACCGCGCTAGAGTTTTGGAGCAGGGTGACACCCAGCATCCTTCAGCTGATGGCCCATAACAAAGTGGTAAGTCCACGAATAAATTTCCCCTCTCGGGTGAAAAGGCATGACCTGCTCCCAGTCCTTACATGCCCTGTTCTTTAAGGATCTCAGTTGTAATATTAGATCAACGGATGGGTGGATTTCTAGGTGATAAGAGGGATTTTCTGTTTGCATGATAATTTTGATGGAGACACAAAGCAAGCGAGTAAATCTAGCAAAAACAACTTTTGACCGCTCTGCTGAGTGCCAAAGAAAATTTCTGTGAAACATCTACCTTGAAGGGCTGTTTCATGCTATAAAGTCATGGAGATCGCTATGATTTTTGGATTCTGAGGCAATTTGGTAAAACCCTCGCCCACTGGGTTATCCTTCTGTGGTATTTAAGAGCAGACCAACCACACATGTTCATTCTACTCAGGGCTCAAAACCTGGAAAGAGCCTCCCTGTTTTGAGTCACTCTAGGAGGACCTCAGCGCCCCCAATCTGTAAATCCAGTTCAGTTTTAACTCCGATGGCTCGTCAAGAGAGGGGCTGCTCAGAACCTCGCTGGGAAATATCTGGGGTATTGTTGGCATGAGCCCAGTTCGTTGAACAAGCTTGGGTTTGCCCTATGAAGTTAAGATTGGGGGGTGGGTAGAAGGAATGGACCAGGAAGTCCATTGGTTCAGTTTGTTACTTTGGAGAATTCTTAGCGGCAGTTAGTATCTTGGTTATGGGAGCTTTATCAGGCGAGTTCTCATCTGTGAGGGGCAGGGGATCTGAAGGACGTCATAATGATGAATCCAGTGTGCCCAGAAACCCAACAATGCACTATCCACAAATGGCATTCCGGAAATGACTTTTGATTGATTGATGCTAGTCTAAGAAACATTTTCTCTCAGCTCTAATTGGAAAGGGGATTATACATCTCCTTCAGTGAAGCACTTCCTTGTCTTCAGAGAAGCAGATGTTCTAAAGCAATTTGTATGGAGAGAGGTATTTTAGTTCAGTTTAAAGGAAATTTATGTGACAATTTTAGGGTGCACAGACAGTTCTGAGATAAACATTTCTCGGATCATGGAGTCCGAGACTGTCGAAGGAGGACTTAGAGATCAAGCATTCTGCTCTGTTACTTTACAGACAATGAAACGGGACTTTAAGCAGAGATTTGGTGTCCTTCTGTTCTCATTTTACCTCCTCTCCAAATCTCTTTGATATACAAATGTTAGAATTAAATCTGTTACAAATGAATTTTATACCAAAAATGCTACTGAGTTTGAATTAGTTTTATCCTGAAAAATTTGTTAAACTCTTTATGTGCCAGCCTGGTAAACCCCCACCCCGGGATCGTTCAAAATCCAGCCTCAGGAATTTCTGAGGAGGGCCATCCTCTGCATTGTGTTTTCGAACTGTCGTCAATGTGGCCACCTTGTTCTGTAGAGAACAAAGCCGCACATACAGGTGTGTAATAAGTTAAACAGTCACTTCAGGTGAAGAAACTGGGGAGAAAGGGTCAAGATGGAGAAAAGGACCCAAGGCCAAGTTCTGTAGTTGGAAGGAGGGGAGGAGAAGGCATGTATCCCCTGGTATGAATCACACGCAGTAGAGATGAGTGAGATCAATCCCCAAATTCCACTGGCAGCCCTGAATCAGGTAAGGAAGGCATGATAATTATAAAACCTCTGGAGCTTTCTAAGTTGGTTTTTAGTTGAGGTTCAAGGGGTGAATAAACACCATCCCTTGGGGTCCCCTTCGGTCATTGTGCCCAAAAGCCTCATGGACGCAGGACATGGGTTGCCTGTGGCTATAGACTAGGTTTCAAGGTGTGTGGATCACTGGGAATGGAATTGATTTTCATATTTGTTGTTTCAGATGGTAGAAATGGTGTGTCTCCATGTGATCAGCTTGATGGAGGCATTGCAAGAATGCAATTCAACAATTTTTGTCAAGGTAGGAAAATCTTACGATTTTTATAGACCATTTCTTGCTCCTAAAAACAAATGTGGATTTACTTGGAATGTGCCTTTGAAGAGGAACATAAAACTGATTTGATTTTGACTTTCAGAGTCAGGGGCTGGAAGTTTCAGGCTCATGCAACTGCCCTTCCCCAAATGGTTATCATGATATTTTTGCTCACTCTTTACCACTGTGACTGGCTCTAGCTGGGTTAGAGATGCTGGACCATGAATGCATGTTAAGATAAGTCATGAAAATAGTACTGGACAACATTGATCTGAAAATGACCTTATATGAATTGGTTGGGGGTGCCTCACCTTGCAGGATATCCAGAAAACCAAGGAAAATAGTCTTTTTTTACCAAGACTTTGTTTTTACCAAAACAAAGACTTTACCAAGTCTTTGAACTTGATAGCTAGTGCTTTTCTCTAAGGTAAATTAATTTCGTTTCTAATATTACCATACTAAATCACTGTTTAGTGTATGAAAGTAATTTAAGTATTTGTCATCTGCCCAAGGACATCGGAGGCTTACGTGGTAAAAAAAAAAATTAGACTAAAGAAGAACTTGGTTTCTCTATCTTTTCTATCTTTTTTACTTCCCCTCTTCTTCCTTTCCTTCCAACTCTTCTTCTCACTGATTCTTCCCCCTCCTCTACCTGTTCCACCTGCTGTTTACCTGTATGTGTATTTTCCATTCTCTCCGCCACCATCACCAACCTCCACTACACAGAGCGCATCAGTCTGGGACCTTATAACTTGCTGTTTCTTGCCTTGGTTGACCCTATTCTTGGATAAAGTTCACTTGTCAAGTTAACTCCCAAGATGCTGAAGAAAAGCAACCCTTTTTCAGGGAAAACTTGACTGTCCTCAGAACACTGCAAAGCACCTGGTTCAAATGGGCTAGATAGAGCTTGCTAGTCCACAGCAAAAGTCAACATCATGAGAGAAACTCTATGACTGACACTCGGATGACCATACATGACTTTATTTTTTATAAATTTATTAAAAGTATAATTTAGATGCAGTAAACTATACATATTTAAAATGTACAATTTGGTAAGTCTTCACATGTACTATACCCATGAGAACATCACCATAATTAAGGTAGTGAACATATCTCTCCCACCCCTAAAGTTTTCCCATATCCTTTCTAGTCTGTCTTTGCCACCATTCCTGTATCCTACCTCCCCATCCGCAGGCAACTATTGGTCGTTTTCTGTCACTATTAACTAGTTTGCATTTTCTAGAATTTTATATAAGTGGACTTGTAGAATACTTAAGCTCCCCGCCCCGCCTTCTCTCATTCAGAAATCTATTACAATTAATCCGTTAGATTGTTTCTTGTTCCCTCTGGGTAGCTTTCCATGGTGTGGCTGTATCACGTTTTGTGTATCCACTCATCAGTTAATGGACATTTGGGCTGTTTTCAGTTTGGGGCTATCACAAATAAAGCTGCTGTGAATATTCACGTACAAGTGTTTGTGTAGATGTATGCTTTCATGTATGTTGGATGAACGCCAAGGAGCACACTGGCCAGGCCGTGTGATGTGTGTATGACTTTTCAAGAAATTAACAACCCGTTTTCCTAAGGGATTGTGCCCTGTTATATTCCCAGCAGCAGTGTGTGAGCATTTCAGTTGCTACACACCTTTGTCAATACTCCGTGTAGTCAGTCTTCCATTTTAGTCACCCTACAGATTGTGTCCTGGGATCTCATCATGGTTTTACATTGCATGTCCCTGTTGACAGGTGACATTAAGCATCTTTTCGTGTGCTTACTTGCTATCCGTGTATCTGCTTGGTGATATGCCTGTTAAAATTATTTGCCAACTTTTTAGAACTGGGATGGATTTTTTTCTTATAATTGAATTTTAAGACATACATCCCTTATCAGAGATGGGATTTGCAAAGATTTTCTCTGCAGTTGTCTTTTCATTATCTTCGCAGTGTCTTGTGAAGTGAAGAAGGTCTGAATTTTTATGAAATACCATTTATCAAATGTTTCTTTTATGGATCATGTTTTAATGTTGTATTTTTAAAAATCTTTGCCTAATCCAAGGACAACTGAGATCTTAACAATATTGAGTCTTCTGATCCATGAACACAGTGTACCTATTTTTTAAATGCTTTTGTTAACTTTTTTCCAGCAATATTTTGTAGTTTTCCATTTACAGGACTAGCATATTTTTGTCAAATTCACCCCTACGTATATAATAGTTTTAGGGTATTATAAGTAGTATTTTTTTAATCTAAATTTCTGATTGTTGATTGCTAGTATTTAGAAATACAACTGATTTTATATTGCTCTTTTGCCCTGCTAGCTGTTAAACTCATTTATTAGCGCTAGTACCTTTTTTGCAGATTTCATCAGCTTCTCTGTATAGACAATTGTGTCATGTACAAGTAAAGGCAGTTCTGTTTCTTCCTTTCCAGTCTTTATACCTTTTATTTCTTTATCTTGCCACATTGCTCTGGCTAGATCCTCTAGTATAAGTTGAATAGAAGTCATTAGAGTGGGAAACCTTGCCCTTGTTCCTGATCTGAGGAAGAACGCATCCATCTTTCCTCATTAAATGTTAGCTATCAGTTTTTCATAGGTATTCTTTGTGAAACTGAACAAGTTCCCTTCAACTCCTGGTCAGCTACGAATTTTTGTCAGGAGTAAATGTAGGACTTTTCAAATACTTTTCTTACATTTATTGAGATGGTTATTTGACCATTCTTTCTTGGCTGTTAACAATTACCTTGTTAATTTTATGGATTGATTTTTGCATATTAAACCAATTTTGTATTCCTGGGACAAACCAGGAATATTTCTCTTTTTTTGCATATTAAACCAATCTTGTATTCCTGGGTATGATGTGTATTATCTATCCTTTTTATATCTTGCTGAATTCTATTTGTTAACGTTTTAAAATAATTTTTTACATTGATGTTCATGAGGGATGTTGGACTATCATTTTTCTTTTCTTGCAATAAATATTTTAGGTTTTGGTATCAGGGTAATTATGGCCTCATAGAATGATTTGGGAAGTATTCCTTCCTTTTATGTTTTGTGAAAAAGTTTTATATAGATTTGGTGTTACTTTTCCCTTGAATATTTGATAGAATTGGGCTTAAAATTTTCTTGGCAGAAGGGTTTTAAATTTATAGACTCAATTTCTTTAATAGATATAAGGCTGTTTAGGTTTTCTACTTACTTGAGTGATTTTGGGGGTAGTGTATGTCTTTCAAAGAAATTGTCCATTTCATCAAAGTAGTCAATTTTATTGGCAGGAAGTTGTTCTTAATATACTTTTAGTAGCCGTAGGATCAGTAGTTATGCCACCTCTTTAATTCCGGACATTGGTGATTTGTGATTTTTTTTTTTTTCCCGGTCAGTTGTATAGAGACATACCAATTCTAGTGAGTTTTTGATTGAAAAACAACAATAACCAGCTTTTGAGTTGTTTTCATTGATTTTCTGTGTATTGTTTCATTGATTTCTATTTATTATATTCTCCCTTCTGATTACTTTAGCTTTACTTCACTCTCATCTATTCTAAGTTTCCCTCTAAGCACTGGTTTAGTGGTAACCCACAATGTGATACGTCGTGTTCTCATTTACATTCAGTTCAAAATACTTTCTAAATTCCTTTTCGCTTTCTTTTCTTGACTCATTTTTGGTCACTTAGAAACATATTAATTAGTTTCCAAATATTTGGGGATTTTCTAGTTAATGGGTTTTTAGTTCCTATTTGCGGTCAGAGAACATACTGTATATAATTTCAGTCATTTTAATTTATTGAGACTGCTTTCATAGGCTATGTTGGTAAATTCCCTGTGTGCACTGGAAAGAATGTGTCTTCTGCTGTTGTTGGGCGCAGTGTTCTGTGCTGCGTGGTTCAAGGTTATTGGCAGTGTCGTCCCAGTCTTCCATGTCTTTCCTTCCGTCTACTTATTCTATAAATTACTGAGAAAGAGGTATTGAAATATCTCTTTTGAAAGAGGTATCTGAAATCTCTTGTGGATTTGTTTATTCATCTTTTCAGGTTTACCAGTTTTTGCTTCATGTATTGTGAATCTCTGTTATTAGATGCATAAATGTTTAAGATTATTAGTTCTTCCTGATGAAACGAGTTCTTCAGGGGCTGTCTTTATCCTCAGTAATCATCTCTGCTGTGAACAGCACCTTGATATTAATAAAGGCAGTGCAGTTTTTCTTTGACTAGTGTTAGGATGGTATATCTTTTTCTATCCTTTTGCTTTTAACTTATTTGTGACTTTATGTTTGCAGTATATTTTTTACAGACAGCGCATAGCTAGATGTTGCATTTCTTTTAAATCCAGTCTGACAATCCCTTCCTTTTAATTGGGGGGGAGGGTGTGTGTTTAAACCATCTTCCTTTAATGTGTTTTGTGCCATTGTTGGGTCTAACACTATCATCTTGCAATCTGTTTTCTATATTTTCCATCTGTTCTTTGTCTCCTGTTCTTTTTTTTTTTTTTTTTTTTGCTTTCTGTTGGATTGAGATGTTAATGATTAAATTTTGGCTTTAATTTCCTCTTCTAAGGAAAAGGAAGCTAAGGTTGTTATTTTGAGAAACTTCTGTACCATCATCAATGTTTAGTGCTCTAAATTTCTTCCTTTAATTGCATTCTTCCAGATATTCTCATTTCCATTCAATTCAAAATATTTACTAATTTCCCTTTTAGTTTCTTCTTTTCCCACGAGTTATTTAGAAGTAGACATGTGTTCTTTAGTTATCTTATTAGCTGTATTTTTTAGTTGGTTTTCTGTGTGGCTAATTTGGAGTTCATGGTATACATTTTTAACTTATCACTGTCTACCTCCAAGTAATATACCACTTTGTGTATATAGGTGGATTTCCATCCTCGGCTTTGTGCTCTTACTGTCATCCATTTTACTTCCACATATGTTATAAACCAAACCACACACTCTTACTATTTTTGCTTTAAGCAGTCAATTATCTCTTAGAGACTTAACATTTTTTTCAGTATTTATTTATATTTGCTATTATTGCCATATTTATACTTGTCATTTTCAGTCTTTTTCCCTCCTTTTATAGATCTAAAATTCTGTCTTTCTTCTGCTCAAAGGACTTCCTTTACTATTTTTTTTAAAGATTTTTATTTATTTATTTGAGAGAGAGAGTGAGAGAGAGTATGAAAGGGGAAAAGGTCAGAGGGAGAAGACTCCCCGCTAAGGAGGGAGCCCAATGTGGGACTCAATCCCAGGACTCTGGGATCATGACATGAGCTGAAGGCAGTCCCTTAACCAACTGAGCCACCCAGGCGCCCTCCTTTATCATTTCTTACATAGGTCTGCTGGTGATTGATTCCTTTGCTCTTGTACATGAGAAAGTATATACTTTGCCTTTGTTTTTGGAAGGTATTTTCACTGGGTATTAAATTCTAGATTCAAAGGTTGGATTTTTTTTTTCATTACTTCAAAGATGTTACTCCTCTACTGTCTTCTTGCTTTCATTGTTTCCAACAAGAAATCTCTATTATTTTAATTTTTTCCTTCTGTATGTAATATATCCTTTTTTCTTTCTTTCTTTTTCTTTTTTTTTTTTTCCTTCTTCTAAGATTTTCTCTTTACCATTATTGTTAAGTAATTTGATGATGAAACACCTGAGTATAGTTTTCTTCATGTTTCTTATGCTTGGGTTTGGGGGGCTTCTTGGATCTGTGGATTTATAGTTTTCTTTATATTTGGAAAATAGCAACTATTGTTTTTTTAATTATTTCCTTCTATGCCTCTACTCGACATACTAAGTATTTCCTTTACCTTCTTGACCGTATTGAATATAGTTATAATAACTATTCTAATGTCCTTCTCTACTAATTCTGTTATATGTATCATTTTGAGGTCTTTTCCAATTGATTGATTATTTTTCTTTTTTCTTTTCATTTATTTTGGGGGGTGGGGCTGGCAGAGGAAGAAGAAGAGAGACAATCTTAAGTAGCCTCCATGCCCAGTGCAGAGCCCAATGTGGGGCTTGATCTCACAACCCTGAGATTATGACCTGAGCCAAAATCAAGAGTTAGATGCTTAACCAACTGAGCCACCCAGGCGCCCTTCCAATTGATTGATTTTTATTCTCATTATAGTTAATCTTTTCCTGCTTCTTTGCATACCTGGTAATTTTTATTACATTCTTGACATTTTGAATTTGACTTTCTTGGGTGCTGGATATTTTCGTATCTCTAAAAAATATTTTTTGAGCTGTGTTCTGTGATATTGTTAAATTATTTAGGTAGTTTTTTCCTTTTGATATTTGCTTTTAAGCCTTGTCAGGTGATCAGAGCTACATTTCATCTACAGCTAATGTTTCTTCACCACTAAGTAATAGCCTTCTGAGTATTGTACTTGATACTGTGTTAGTTAAAGAATTTAAAGTAGGGCACCACCTGGGTGGCTCAGTCATTGGGCATCTGCCTTCGGCTCAGGTCATGGTCCCGGGGTCCTGGGATCGAGCCCCACATCAGGCTCCCTGCTAGACGGGAAGCCTGCTTCTCCCTCTTCCACTCCCCCTGCTTGTGTTCCCTCTCTCATGGTGTCTCTCTCTGTCAAACAAATAAATAAAATCTTTTAAAAAAGAAAGAATTTAAATTAAAAAAAAATTGTCCACTCTCACTAGTTTGTGGGAATACCAACTGTTGCTGGCACTGTGTGGTCGTCACTCTAATCTTTTGGGATTGTTTTTTCTTCAGCCTTGGGTAGTTTTCTCACATGTGTGCACTGGTCAGTATGTAGCTGATGACTCAAGGGGGACCTTTTACAGACCTTCAGAGTTCTCTCTTGCTGTCTTTCTCTTTTTCTGTGCAGCTCCCTCCTCTCCAGTACTCTGCCTGACAAACTACACACCTCGGCCTCCCTGGGCTCCCTGATCTGTCTCTTTAACTCAGGAAGACAGTCAGGCTCTGTCCAGGTCCTGCAAGCTTTCTAGGCAGTAAGCTGGGATAATTGTAGGGCTTACCTTGTTTCCTCTCCCTTGGGGATCACTGAGCTGCCCTGATGCCCAGGGTCTAAAAACCACTGTTTCATATACTCTATCTGAAATTTTAATTGTTCCAGGCAGGAGGGTAAATCTGGTCTTTGTTACTCTATCTTTGCTGAAGAAGAAAGTTTCACACCTAATTTTAGTTTTGAGAACTGGAACAAGCATGGAGTGAAATGAACACAGTCTAGCTGTCCTGTAGCGTAACCAAGATAAGAGGAAAAGTATCACTTTTATTTTGGTGAAAAACAACCTATTTTTTTTTAATGTTCTTCAGTTTTCTGGGTATCATTTCTGGAGAGGAAAAAAAAAACCCCAGCCAACTTTATTATCACATTACAGAACCCAGAATAAATAACATCTAATTCTTACTGACAGCTTTGTAGGAGCCACTAGCAAAAGGGAATGGAAATGAATGTTACTCAGTAAGTCAAATTAGCATTCCTGAAATAGGATGACTGTTAGATTATATAATGCTATCAATAATGAGATTTAACTTGAAGGCTTTAGTCATGAGATTCGTAAATGACAAACCTGAAGGTCCTTTGCAGATATATATTAGAATGATATGGTCACATGTTTCATAAATGGGCTAATAGCAAAAACCCTTCAAAAACCAACCTCACTGTTCCCCTTGATTGCCTCACATAGGCTTTGAGCCCCAGGAATAGCTCTGGGAAAGGTGTCCATCCAGGGTCAGAGTACTCAGTGCTTCCTGGCTCCTACTCTGCTTGGTCCCTCACGATCTTAACAGGAGCTTAATTTGGGTCTTTCCTAAATACCCGGAAGCATATGGCCCTGCTCCTTATTAAATAGGTCAAAACTCAAAAAAAGTTTGTAGACACTAGGACCTTTAGAGTTGTTTTGCTTTGTTTTGGTTTGGTTTTGTTTTTCTTTATAGACATCGGAGAGGAAGTGGTCAGACTAGTTTATTTTTTCCCAGTCAGAATGTTTACATGAGCCAGCCCTGCTAATGGCCGAGAGCATAGCTTTATCTGCCACTGACCTTTGTAATCCCACAGTTTGTTATAAGGGTTGGTGGTTGGAGGAAGCAGGGAGAAAATGTCGCTTTCTGATTTAAAAAAAAAATTTTGTATTTTCTGATATTTTGAGTTTTAGTCCAATCACACAGTACGCTGTTCCAAACACAACATTCGTGCTAGAGACAGAGTATTGCATGGCTCCCGGATGAGCACCGTGTTTATGAGTGAGCATCAGTGCCAGTGAAATGAGCAAACTGTACATCCTGACAGAATGCTCAAAGCAAACCAGTAGCCAGATTGAGTCTTAGGAGGAAAAGCATGGAGAGAAATGTAGTTTCTCACTTCACCAAGTTGTGTGTGTGTGTGTGTGCGTGTGTGTGTGTGTGTGTGTGTGTGCGTGCATGTGTGTGTGTGTGTTGATGAGCTAAATGAGTGTGGCAGCCCCTGGCCATGACTAGTGAACAGAGAGGTTATCGGTACACTGTCCCCCATCCCAGCAGGCCTCCTGCTAGGTCTTTCATTTTCCTCATGGCCCAGCTTCTCCAGTTTGCCCAGGATGGAAACCTAAGCTTCTGCTCTTTTCCTCGCTCCACAGAGCAGACTGGGGGGTCTCTCAGATTGTGTCTGCAGGCATCACCCTTCTTCCTCTCCAGAGCCTCCCCTGGTCTTACCTGGACCATCCAGGCAGCATGCTCCACCCCCCCGGCCCCCAGCCTCCACTCTCCACACCCGTCCTCTCCCTAGTCTGCAGATTGCTGCCATGATGATCTTTCTGGAGCCCAGTTCCGCTCGCAGTGAACGGGGCTCCCTTCTTCAGAAGTTATACTAGATCTGGAAACAATCCCAGGTCATCATGGGTGGGTGGTGAAGGGCCTCCCCTCCGCTTTGCTGAACTTGTTTCTCGTGACCCGCCCCCGCCCTCACAACCTCAGGCTTCAGCATCACCTGGATCCCTCCCACCTCCACCTCCCCCTGCACTCCGCCACCTGTGGGCCTCGCTTCCTGGAGTGTGCTCTTGTATTCGTGGCTAGGGCTGCTGGGACAGTCCACGGCCTAGGCAGCTGAAACCCAGAAAGTTCTTACCCCACAGTTCTGGAAACCAGAAGTCCGAGCTTAAGGGGTCAGCAGAGTTGTTCCTTTTGAAGGCTGTGAGGGAGAATCTGTTCCATCCTCCCCTGAACTCACTTTGGGGATTGGTGGGCAATCTTCGGCGTTCTCTGGCTTGTAGACCTTCATCTTTGCATGGGGCTCTGCCGGTGGGCGGGCCTGTGTCCAGATTTTCCCCTTTCCCTAAGAGCATCAGTCATATTGGATGAGGGGCCCACCCTACCGTAGAATGACCTCATCTTAACTCATTACATCTGCATCGATCTCTCTTCCAAATAAGGTCACATTCTGAGGCACTGTGGGTAGGGACTACAGCGCATCTGGGGAGGGCACGGTTGAGCGCATGGCCACTGTACTCCTCTGTTGAACAGGAGTAAAGGGTTGGAAGGAAGGCAGAGCGGAGAGATAAGACACATATTCAGGTGTTAGAGATCTGAGCAGTGCCGTGTCTAGCCTTTCCAAACGTACCGGAATCAGCACAACCCCCCCCCCCCCGCCCCATTTAAACCCACCAATCAGAGAGCTGTGGAGCACCCTCTGGGAAACACTGTTCTGTCCCAGACTTCCGGATTTACGTGACCTTGCGGTCCAGAGGGCTGAACCATGGCTGAGAGACCAGAGCAGGGAGAGGAGAGCCACTGCTGGAGGCCCTTGGGCCGGACATCCTGTGAGCTCCAAAGAAGGACACAGCAAAGGGGGTCAAGTGGACCAGAGGGGCCTGAGGAGGGTGAGGCCCCCACACACCTGCAGTTTGAGCGCCTTGCTCCCTGCAGGGGTGGGGACCCTCTGCTCGCCTGCCTGCCGCCACGCTGACCCAAGTCCCTCTTGCTGTCCCCCACCTTCCCGGTCAGAGCCAGGTGACCTCGGGGCGTGCTTTTTTATACCGCTGAAGCTTTTCAGCCACCTCCCAGGGAGAGTTCCTTAACAACTACGGGCAAATAGAGTCGCCGTCCTACTCGGGGGACTCAGGTTGAGAGATCCCCGTGGAGAAAATGCTATTTCAAGAAAGTGAGGATTTAATTAAATAAATACACATTTCATTTCCCGTGTGTGGAAGCTTTCAAGAGACAATCAGTCATTTACTCTAGAGCATGTGTTCCGGGCACTCGCAGGGGCACTCATTAACCTCCCAGTGCCACTGGCTCAGCAGGGTCTGGCTTCAGAAGGATGTTTTTCCGATAATGGCTAACTCCGCAGCAGGGGCCCATCCCTCTGGTGATGCTACAGGGGTTCTGTGTGCCCAGCCTTCCCGAGCGGTAGCCGAAGCTGCTGGGGGCGGGGATGGAGAATTCGAGTAACACGGCTTCTGTGTTTCCCCACACAGCTGATACCTATGTGGTTGCCAATGATTCAGTCAAATATCAAGGTAAGTCATCCCTGGTGGGCCGGAAGCTCAGTGCCCCGCAGACAGGGTCAGGCCGTGAACGGGGCTCCCTGACGCTCCGCTTGCTGGGGAGAAAGGTGAATTCACGCTGCTCCTGGCCTCAGGGGGCTGGCACGGCGGGGGCTCTGTGGGCCAGGGAACGGGCATGCGGGCCGAGGGGACAGCAGGAGCCACGGTCGTACTATCCGCTGGGGATGAGGGTGTGAGTGGAGGGGGGACCCGAGTCGGAGCGAGGCTCGCTTCCTGACTAGAATACAGGCCTGTCCCACCTTCCGAGGACACCCCTGCGCGTCTGAGCCCAGGCACGTTCAGTGCTCTTTCCTGGTCACTGAAATAGACTTTCCATGGGACGCCCGGCTGCCTCGGTGGATAGACTATGCGACTTGATCTCAGGGTTGTGAGTTCAAGCCCCACGCTGGGGGGGGGGTGTCAAATAAATTAAATAAACTTTAAAGAAAAATAAAATGGATTTTTTTGTGACAGGAAGGATTCTATTGAGAAACGTGAACATTGAATGAATGACAGAACTGAGCCAGAAGGGAAGGGACCTGCCCCCTTGTTCTACCTATGAGGAAACATGGAATCCGATAGAAGAGTCACTTAGCGGGGCGGGGGGGCCCACAGCCAGGAAGGGAAAGACCCTATCCGAGTGTCTTTCCCATCGCCAGGCCCCACCTTGAGTGACGCATCGTCATTGTTGGGCCAGACGTCCTCCATTACTAGAGGGGGTCCCCGGGGCCTGACGGGATGATGGCAGAGCCGGCCCCCTGCTCCAGCCAGAACTGGGCTCCTTCTACGGCACTGGGAGCACAGGGCACGCAGGGGGCAGAGACGCAAACCTTCTTGCTAGTTTTCTCCTCAGCATCGGGGAGGGATGTCAGTGGATAGCAGGGGGCTGACCTCGCGGTCCGGAGACACCAAGACAGAAGTGCAGCGGTCTACACGGACTTTCAGGCTCTGAGTCAGGGGTCATGGTGTTGGTGCTGTTTGTGGCCACAGGTGGGGGCGCCTACACTGCTCAAAACCTGTAAAAACGGTGGCTCGTTCCAGATTGACCCTTGTCCCCCCCCCACTCCACCTTTAGGGAACCGAAACCGAGGCCAACAGAGCTTACAACCTAGCCTCTTCTCGGGCAGTACTATGAGAACAGAGAGACCATAATCGTGATTAAAATGCAAGGAAGAACTATTACGTGCCCACTTCTGTTCTAAACCCTCCATTAACTCACCCTAAAAGGAAAACCCCATGAGGTGTTACTATCCCCAGTTTGCCCAGGAGAAAACCCAAACACAGACGGAATCCCAGAGTTGTCCAGAGAGGAGCTCGGATCTGGCCCCAGGGAGCTGGCGGCAGAGCCTTCGTGGTGACCGGCTTCTGGGGAATGGCGTGTGTGTGTGTGTGTGTGTGTGTGCCTGCCCCCACCCAGCTTATCAGCTTTACGTCCCCCTTGCAGTGAGTGGGTCGGGACGGGAATGGCATTACGTGGATGGATCTGAGCCAGAGTGACTTTAGAGTCCCTGGCCCTGGCCCGCGTCCCCCACCCTGTCCACCGCCAGATGTGAGAGCTGGCCGCTGTGTTGAGGCCCGACGGCCCTGGAGCCCCACGGGAGGGCTCTGCCTGCAGAAGAAGCCCGGGCTGGTGCTCCCTTGGGTGGAGCCCGGACCGTGGAAGGAGAGAAACTAAACCCGCTGTCTTGTCTTCGCCCTTCCTCTCAACAGCACTTATCGGCCGGACTGCAGCTTCGCCTCCAGGCCATTCAGAACAACGTGAACCACCACAGCCTAAGGACACTGCCTGGCTCGGCCCCGAGCAGCTCTGGCCTCGTGGCCCTCCGCAAGTGGCTCCAGTGTACCCAGTTCAAAATGGCCCAGGTGGAGATCCAGTCCTCAGACGCGGCCTCTCAGTTTTATCCTCTATGAGCGGACTCCTCGGCTCTCAGTGTCAACACTCTGGTTTAGCAATAATGGGTTTCAAAAAAACAAAACAATTTGATCCAAGCAGGTTGGGGAACATATCGGTACTGTACATTCTCTTTCTAGTTTAGTAAAAAAAAAAAAAAAAAAAAAAAGACGTGCAAAGGCCGGAGAGGGCCAAAAAAATGAAGCTTTCTTGCTACACATCTTTCTGATGACTCCTTGGGCTATATCTGATTAAGTGTTTCCTTACATTATTTTTTAAGAAACCAAATCATTTTTCTTTAACTAACTTCTATTTTTTTTAAGAAAAAAAAAAAAAACAAACAACAGACTGGTGGGTACTCACAGAAAAGTTGTATAAGTCCCCCGTTGCTATTTTTGATGATAGAGAATAAATAGGGTTTTTGAAACCTTTGTAGTGTTTTTTCTTAAAATCCACTCTTGGCAATGCAATAAAAAAAAAAAAAAAAAACCCGTCACCATAAGCCAGTGACACTTGACTGAAGCTTTTTGTCATTATCCTGGGAAAAGCGGCAGGTTGCAAGGACCATTATAAAGTGCACTTAGAAATTAGGTGGTTAAACTGTGCCAATTGTTTTTTCTTTGTTTTATAATATCATTTTCCAAAGCTGTCCAGTAAGTTTTATTATTTTTAAAACTAATTTTTCAACTCATTCGTTCTAGGCTGTACTTTCTTGTAAGCTTAATGAGAACCACTTTAGTTTTGTGAATAATAAATTTTATTCTTTTGTTAACACTTGTATACAATTCAATTTAGAACTGTAGATTGCGTACTGGACCAGACGACCCCCCACGCTGGCACAGAGCACTGCACCTGGAGTTATGTTTCATAAAACGGGATTTTAATAGTGTAAGAGCACCAAGATTTATCAGCACTTCTACTTAAGCATTTGACTGTGCATTCACAAATCATACTTCTCTTCTCTATCCTGTAATGCACTGACAACAAGAAGACTTACTATACATTTAAGCTGTATATTGACATGCTATTAAATGCACTTTTTTATTATCTTTGTGAGCCTGGGGTTTTTTAAAAATCAGTTTATACGTGGCTTGTAAATTTTAAAACTTCTAACTTCCTTGAAAGCTAGAGTACAGTTATTGAAAGGAAAAGACTTTCTTTCGGGTCATCTGGTAAGAAGGAGACACAATTTATTTGAAGTCTATTCTCCGGGAAGGACCTTGAGGGCATGAGGCATTGTTCTTTCTTCCTTTTTTTTTTTTTTTTCTTTATGTTGGTTATTATGAAGAGGACTCTTTTCTGTTGGGAAATCTGATACCTTCATGCTTCTCAGGGGAAAACAAGTCCTCAAATGTTTGTTTCATGGGAGTTCTAGAACATCTGGGTGGTAGAGCTTCACCCCTATGAGAACTTGCGGAGAACCAGTCGGTCCCTAGATGAAGGACGTAGAAATGATCATTCTTCCTGTTTGACAAAGAGCTCTTCCGACAGGCCTCCCCCTGGCTAGGACACTCCCCATTGTGCTTGGTTATGCTTCCATCAACGTTCTGACTTCTGTAAAAGTTGTGTGTGTCTTTATCTCACTTGTAAACTGTGACAGCTTAGAGGTTATGTCCTGTCTCTGTATCCCCAGGGTCTGGCACTCACCACCAGTTTAATTAACGTCTCTTGAACGGAATGGATCCGATTAAGCAACAGGTCTTCCTGAGGTCTCCAGTGGGCTCAGTAAGGGCTGAACTGTGACATTCTCTTTTTGAGCAGTGATTCCTGGAGGGGGTAATGGAAACAGGCCAGGGGGTGGAGGCGTTGGCTTCTTTCCGTGTGGGGGGGTTGACTGACGCCACTCTTCACTCCTCCTGAGTCCTGCTGCAGGCAGCCCCGTCCTACCAGTACATAGACAAGGTCCGCAGTCCTCCACAAGCTCTTCTCCAACCCCGGCTCTTTCAACGGACTGCTGCCTCAGTTTCTCTTTATATTTGTATCCCCCCAAAGGGCTGGAGAGGACCCCTCAACTCAGCCCTCTTGTCTGGTCCCCCGAATGTTTCCTTTACTCCAGTCGCAATCTGGGGTCTTGGCCAGACCCAGGCAGGTCTGTCTCCTTGCCCCTGAGAACTGTAACCCGCTGTCCTGCCAAGCGGACCCAAATACTGTCCCTGCTGGGACCCTGCCACTTCCCTGCTTTATCCAGACCAGTATGCCTCCTCTCTGGCCTACACTGTCCTCCGGCCCATCCCCCAGGGTGGTCATCTTCTAGCCTTGTGTCCCCTCTCCTCACCCCCCAGCAAGTCAGACTCAGGCTCTTAGAAGAGTTAGGACAAGTGGGGACAGAGGGCACTTGAGCAGGATTGACCCTAATGAATCAGAGGAGAAGCCATTCGCCTAGATCAGGGGTCAGCCCACCGGTTTTTGTAAGGTTTTATCAGAACCCACCACACCCACCATGTATGTGGGGTCGGTGACACGTTTGTGCTACAAAGGCAGAGTGAAAGAGCTGGGACAGAGATGTGTGGTTCTGAAACCCGAAACTATTGACCATCTGCCCCTTTATGGAAAAAGTCTGCCAACCCCTGGCCTGGTTGACAGCCATGGAGGGAAGCCGCGTTGAACCCTCGCGTGGCCATAGCTTTCTGCCACCTGAGATTTTGAAATTTCACTAATACTTCCTCATTGGTATAGTGGGACAAGGACGCATTTGACTTCATAGGGTTGTTGAGGTGATAAAAGAATGCGAGGAAAGAGCAATGCCTAGAGCATGGTAAGCAGGGAAAGTGATGACTTCCTATTCTTCTTCATGTGTTAAAGCCTAGGAGGTAAATCTACTTGCCCAAGGTCACACGGCTAGTGAGAGGCAGAGCTGGAACTTGACCACAGGCCATCTAACCCCAACGACTCTGCTCTCAACCACTGCCCACCACAGCCCAGCCCCACATGGCAGCCTGAAGGCAGCAGAGGACACAGAAACTCCAACAAATTTTACCTGATCCAGAGTTGGCCAGTATGGATCATTGGCTTGGAGAAGGGCCAAGGCATAGGCTCAGTTCTCCCTTGGCTGCAGAATCCTACTGACTTCAGAGTGCGAACGGAACTTTCTGAGATGCCCAAGGAGAGACTGAGCCCAAATCTGCAAACGTGTAGATTCTATGATTGTGTGCAATGGACATGCCTCTTACTAGTTGGGTGACCTCGGACAAGTTCTTAAACCTCTGGGCATCTGCTTTTCCTTATCTGTAAATGGAGCTATCTACCCAGCCCCCGGGTGATGGAAAGCTGGCATGAGTGGAAGACTGTGAAGGCACTGAGAGACTGCCAGGATCTGTAGACTGCCAGGAAGACCAGGGTCGCCTTAGGAAGACCCCTCAAGGGGACGGCTCACAGCTGCAGACTCACCTGGTTTTTTTTTTCTCCAGCTAGTCCCTCAGAAGCAAGACCTACAAGGCCATAGAGGCAAACGTGATCGACAGCCAAGAATGGCCCATCTTCACCATGCAGGAATCCTCTCTTTGCAACCCTGTCCTTCTGCCCGTCGTCGGGATATTTTCACTGAATCTCTTCCCAGAGGGTTTTATCTAAGGTTAAGTGCTTGCAACAACTCCATTTCGAAGCTACAGCAGACCAAATAAGGATTGGATCAGACTGGAGAAGATGGGTTATCCACCAAGACTTTGTCCTGAGCTGGGGCTGAAGGGCTTCTGGGGATAACTGGACAGCGCAGATGATTTCACATTACTCCTTTAGTAGAATTAATTTGCAAATGTGTATATTGGGCAGATGGAGTGTTTTGACAGTAATGGAAGTGGTTGGAGCTCAGTGGACTAGTACCAGACCATGTTTTCGTAAGAGCTGATCCCTTCAGGAGATGGCTGAAGTCTTATTCATAAAAGGCTGGTCAGTTCATTCCACTGACAGGAGCGACATGCAGGAAGCCTCTTGAGGGTTCGAGAGAAGCCCGGAGAGCCATCATGGATTGAGTATCTACTAAGTCCTGAGTACTTTACATAGGTTACCCTTTCTCCTCGTGGCGCCCCCTATGTTGTGATCCCCATTTTGCAGATGGGGCCACTGAGGCCCAGAGGTTATATGACTTCTCCAAGGTCATGCACCTGACCATACTAGCATTAGGACCAGATGACGTCTGACTTCATGTCAGCGCTCCCATGAGTAAAGGTTAATGTCTCTTTGCTTTTTCTGGGCTCTTTGGGTTAACATGTGCCAAGAGCGTGGGGTGGGGAAGTCTGAGGGCTTTCTTGGGAGCAGCTCCATCTGATGTTTCTGTTTAGTGATCATTTATCATAAATTCCCATCAAGCCAGCGTCAAACTTCTGATAAGACATTTTCTCCTTTGCTTTGGGGAATTCATTTAGTTTTCCACTTAATATAATAGTTCTATGGTAAAGAACAAAAATGTATAAATTGAAGAGTATGGTGATGAATCATTAGATTGGGGCCTGCCGGGAGCTGGCTCAGCCCTGCGGACGTTCGTCCCCAGGTCGTTGTAACCCTCGCTGCCATGTAAGAGGGCTGCAGAGAGAGCATCTCATCTCATTGTCATAAAGTGATGCGAGGAAGGCACTTCCATTATCAGCCCCATGTTACAGATGAGAAAACTGAGACACAGAGAGACAATACTTGCGAAAATCATTCAGTAAGAGGTAGAACAAAATACCTTCAAAACCCCTAGTCCCTTCTAATACATAATCGGAGGGTTAATGACAGGTAGAGTCTTGCTACTCACCTGACGGACAAGGTAGAACACTGTGGACCTGAAGTCATCACCTGGCAGACTACTGGTTGACCTTGGCCCACAGCATGTTTAATTGGATGAGCTTCAACTTTTCAATTTTCGTTTTGCTTTGAAATCTCTCTGACGGCGCATACAGGTCCCACTACTGATCTCTGCCTCCCAAGCAGGAAGACCCCAAAATCCTTTCGGCAAAATCCTGTTGCCTCTATGTTCATCGGCCTTGCTGGCTTCCCACATTCGCCTGCAGGGCGGGCGTGTGAGTTTGCCACCCGGTTAAGACTGACCTCCCGTTTTATGGGCTCCATCTGCAAGCCAGCAGCAAAGTAGGACTTGGGGCTGTTTTCTCAGCCCCTAGCAGCCTTACTGCCCCCGCTCCGGCGTTATTCCTCTGCCCCCACCTGCACGGCCGCTGGCTGGGGCTCCTGCCCGTCCACACGCCCACGTATCCGCTTGACCTCATTTTGGGTCAGGGCTAGACTCCTCCACCTGCTGTCCCCCAGTTTCTCCCGGCCCCCGAGAATCAGAGGTCAGCAGGTGGTGCCAGGTGAGCCCCTGGTTCCAGCTCTTCGCGACATTGGCAGAAGCCGCGGATTTGGCTGAACAAAGAGCTGGCTTCTTAATTATGCAGTCCAGACAGGCCCCCACCAGCAGGCCGGTGGAGAGGGGAGCCTCCCGGGGCTGCCTGGCAGATGCCCTGATTTCCTCTCCTTCAAGTGGCCACTTGGAAAAGAAAGGAACCAGCGAGTAATCAAGCATGAAGGACAGAAGCACTCCAGGTGAGGACAATCACGCCGCTGAGCCAAGGGTGGATTGTGGGGAGGGTGCTCTACAGAGGGGGATCGGGCCCGCTCCAGACAGTGGGGCGTACCCAGAGCCTGCCGCCCAGAGGGCTCACCATGAGACTGAGGGCTGGGCAGGTGGATGTCAAGGACAGGGACACAGGACAGGCTCGACAGCCAGGTCGGCTGGAGACTTGGCCGTGGACCCGTCCTCTGACCCCGTGCACGTCACTTGATCTTGCTAAGCCTCAGTGTCATCAAGAGCCCAACGGAGATGGTAATTCCTCCCTTGCAGCCGGTTTGTAGAGAACAAGTGAGGTGACGTGTGTCGGGGACCTAGCGCAGAGAGCCAGCCGTAACCCAGGATGGCGGCTCACCTTCAAGGAACGCTCGCCACTCCTAGGTGTGCTGGGAGTGCTCAGCACCGGACGCTCTCGCAGCCTCGTAGCCTTCCGACTGTAATGCCACGTGACAGCTGCTGTTTTGCTGGAAGGAAATCACAGCTCGCCATGGGAGTTCACCTCCAGTTCTGAGTGCGGGCATCCCTGTGCTGCTGGGCTTCGCGCGGTGACTCAAGGCTCCCTCCTTGCTTCTCGGCTTGAAGGAGCGATGGGGAAATCCTCCCCACAGCAGATCCTGTCGTCCTCTGAACCTCACAGGTAGGAACACATCCTTGTGTTGTAAGGGGGATCTTATTTTGAAAATAATCAATGGATATGTTCTTTATTCTTCTCCAGGAAGCCACATTTCCCAGCCTGGCACCGTGGAAAACGTGCAGAGAAGTTCCTATCAGAAGCCGGACACCCCGGACCCGCAGCCCTCTCACCCCCTGTTCGCGGGTGCAGACTCTAGAGTCCCCGTGGCTGGGCCCGTGGTCAGAAGAGATTGCTGTGGTCCAGACATTTGCCTCTGGAGCCGTGGGGGGACAGATTGCTCACCCCCAGAGACTACAAGGACCCACTACAGCCCTGCGGTTGTCTGTTGAGGAAGCAGCCCAGGATGGCCCCCAGACCTGCCAGGACCTCGACTGCTCTATCTGAGTTCGTCTCCCTCAGCCTGAGAGACCCCAGACACCTGCTCTGGGGTCCGCCTGGGTGTCTTCTAGAAGGGGGCAGACCTGGCAAGTTGGCTCGAAGACTGAGCATCCGTCTAGGAGACAGAGTCCTTCCGAAGAGACTAGCTCAACAAGAAGATGCCTGAATGCCATCAGTTTGCAAATCCGGGTTTTTCTACCTCTCCCACCCTGACCCCCAAAGCGGGGGGGGGACTCTGAAATGTTATGTGCAATAAAGGTCTACATTTTTTCCTTATGCTGCATCTATGGTGTTAAATTCATAACCCACAATTACTCAGTTAATTAATTCTACAAATATTTCTTGTGCCAGGCAATGTTTGAGGGGCTGGAGACTTGGCCATGGAAAAGACCGGACAGCAGGGTGGGCCCTGGTCAGGCACCTTCTGTTCTAATTGGAGGAGAAAGGCAGTAAATGCACGCAGGGGTCAGCACGGGCCTCTGGGCTAAGAACGTCTATACAGAGATGAACTGAGGCCGTAGAAGGGACAATGAGCAGGGGCCCAAGAAAGCCACACAGTGACCGCTAGGGAAAGTGACTGTAAGGATATCAGCTGGCACTCCAGGAACAGCAGGAAGGCCAGGGTGGCTGAGCAGAGGGGCGGGGGACCAGCAGAAGGGGTTGGGTGTTGGGTTGTGGGAGAAGCCCATACCAGGTGGAGAAGGACCTTGTGAGCCAGGCGAAGGAGTGTGGGCTTTATTACAATTGTTGAAGAAGTTGCAGGCAGGTTTTTAACTCACCTATGATCTGATATGCATTTTGTAAAAGATTACCCCAGCTTTTGTGGGAGCCGCAGGGGCAGAAACAGGGAGCCAAGGGTGGGACTCTCCCTGGGGTCCAGGTGGAAGGTGGTGGGGGCTCGGACTGGGGGTGGGGAGCGGAGTTAAAGCTGGTTAAGCTCCGAGTTAAGCTCAGAGCTTCAGAAATGGACGTGGTAGGACTTACTGATTTATCAGCCACCGGTCCAAGGCACGAAGCAGGAAACATGACCGTCAGGGTTTGCGCTAAGTGGTGGTGGTCGATGAGGCCACCGGTGGAGATGAGGAAGATGGGATGTTGCCGGGTGGTGGAGGGAGAGCTAAGAGTCATGCGTGGCTGCGACGAGAGACCCGGGCACAGGAAGGGAGCCACGGGAGATGAGTAGGGAAGTTGAGGCTGGACGTGCACGCTTGGCATCGGGCGCCTATGAGGGGATTGGCAGCCTCAGGCCTGGATGAGCTTGCTGGGGGAGTGTGGGGAGACAGAGGAGGGAGACGGACCGAGGCAGAGTGCAGGCAGCGGGGAGGCAAGTCAGCCGTGGTGCCCAGCACCTTCCTTCTCACCACCCGCGATGGTGGCAATAGCCATTTGTCATCAACGGGCTGCGAACCCAAATGTGGGCTCTGACCCCTCAGTCTGCAGTCCCAGGATCCAGACACGCTTGCTCTACTCCTTTTTTGAAGTTTGACATAAAAAGTGAAATAGAAAAATTAAGTTCTCCTAAAGAAGATGCAAACCCCTGAGAATACGTCCTGCTCGACAGGTTAAGGTCCAACCTCCAGGGAGAAGTCAGTGGCCTTTAAACCAGCCTCACCTGTACGTGCACAGCACACGTGCCCCCAGCACCGGACCTTCCTCAGCCCTGCTCTTGGAGGACAGCTTCCGAGAGACCTCACCGGTGGCTGCGCAGTGGCTGTGTTGTCACCACCCTTAGGACCCCTCCTTGTCCCTGGGCAGGGCGTGCCTTTCCTGGGGCTGGCTTGCTCTGGCTGCAGACCCACGTGAGCAGAGGATCTCCAGCCTGGAAGGCCTCCATCGGATCCCCTCTCTTTGGGTACAGGGCCTATCCCTTCTTGGAACCCCTGTCCAGAATGTCATGATCCCTACGTGTCAGAGAGTCTGGAAAGGAGGACATTTGTTTTTAAATTAAGAGGTGTAGGGTGCAGGCACACAGAGCAACACAGAAAAGTTTCCAATATCTTCTAGTTTCAGTGGAAGAGGCGGCAAGTGACCTCAGAGCAGGTCTTGGCTCCAAGAAGAATTGCCGAGTGTCCCTCTAGCTATGAGTTAGGTAGACACTTAATGACTTGGGGGAAAGGATGGGACAGGGTTTTTGTGTTTGCTTTGGCAAAGAAAGGAGGATGCTTTCACTCAAGAAGTTCTTGCGAGGAGAGAGATGAAGCCTGGACCCCATTCCTTTTGGGGTTCACCATTGGAAGAACCTCTCTGTTGGCCCGAGATGATCCTTGGCTGAGGTTAGTGGATAGGAAAGGACCTGTGAGGACACTTGCTGGGAGAAATAGGGGTGTGGCATGGGGGCGGGAAGCCAGGGACTTGTGTCAAGGGAATGACTCTGAATGACCAACCATTACAGCCAAGGCAATAGTGACAGTGCCCAAAAGGCAGCTGGAATGACGGGAACAAGCTTAGGGGTGCAGGATTCTGCTTCCGGTCCCCACCCTTGGAGAAGCCATTCCAGGAAGACCCTCTTAGTGCCTGATGCCACCCACAGACAGAAGGATGATCTGGTGATGTTGGGGCCACTCCAGTCCCTTCCATGTGCACATCCTAGGGAGGTAGCCAACCAGGACGTATCATGCCCATTTTCTAGCAGTGAAAACCAAGGCTCTTGGAGGGGAAGGCACTTACCGGAGGTCACATAGTAACTGACTCATGTCAGATCTACCCATCCTTGTCTCTGGCTCCCGGGGCAGGGGAGCCCGAGTGTCCTGTTTGCTTCCCACGGGCTGGGAAAATCATTGGGTGTAAATCAAGATGGAAAAGACCATTTGAAATTTGAGGGCCTGCCTGGGTTGGAAAGGCCTAGAACTTGTAGCCACAGAGAACTGGACTTGAATATCAGCTCTGCCCCAGACAGCTTTTTTGATCCTTGGTAAGTCACTCAACCTGTCTGAACCTCAGTTTACTTACAAATGGGGACAACCTACATGTCTCGCAGGCTTGCAGGGCGAGTAAAAGGAGGTAATGCATCTGAAGCGCCGAGGAGGTGGCCTGGGGCATCCCTCGGTCTCCACACTGGGGTCACTGTGTGTGTGCACATCTCGGGTCCATCCCTACCACCAAACTGCTTCCATGAGGCAGGGCCCCATCTTGTTTCTCTGAGTCCCCAAGAGACAGCATGGTCAACCCCTAGGGTCTGAGTGGACACAGGCTCTCCAAGGGCTCGAGGGTTCAGACAGCAGAGCAGAAAGCAACCAGAAGTCTTCGTAGAAGCAAGTAGGAGCTACACGTGCGGGACTGGGGGCACCGAGCCGAGAAGGCGAAGTCACCCAGCTCCGTGCACGTGTGGCTTGTGTTCCATGTGTTCTAGGAGCAGGCAGCCTCTGAGAGAGACGTGGCCGCATAGGAGCAGGATGGAGTGGTGTGTGCAGTCCCAGCTGGGTGGCTGTGTTGGTGCTGGGGACGGAGAGCCTGCCGCAGACCGGTGTCAAGTAATTTGTCTGGTACTTTCCTTGGGGCGGTTGTTGGCGCCTGGGAGGGGAAGGGGGCGGCGGGGTTGGTGAGTGATCCAGGGGGGTGGGTCACGAGCTAGGCCACCACTTGGGACTGAGCACAGCTGCTTAAGCCTCCTCACAGGACTGTGTTCTAGGTGTTTCTCCCTGCAGGGTGCAGGGAGGGAAGGAGAAGGAGCCTTTCCTCCACCCCAGGGCGTGGGCAGTGAACAGGGACACAGTGCATCCCACGGACTCCGTGGCAGCAGCAGGACACGGAGGGGGAGGAGGTGGGAGGCTGGCAGGGGGCCGGACTGGATACCAGAGCCAGAACAAGAAGCCAGAAGCCCCAGAGATTAGAGCTGGTCTGGAAGGTGGCACCCAGCAGGGGTCGGTGCTGCTCCCTGGGGTCCTATACTTGCCCTTCCCCTCGCCCCCTGGCAGGCGGGCCCTGCTCTGTCCCCAGGCTGCCTGTGGAGCTCAGGGCCTGGCCTGCGGCTCCCCTGTCTTGTGCCCTTGGCCTTACTGTTGAGGCTGCGGCCAGGCTGGAGCACACATGAGCATGCCCAGGGTCTGAGGTGTCCCTCTCAGAGGGGACCCGTGCAGGCGGCCGCTGGGCAGGTTTCTCCAGGCTGATGGCTGTCTTCTCTGAATGACAGCAGTGACTGTAGGCGCCTTCGTGGCCACCACCGGATGTGCCAGGACCCGTGTCAAGTTTCTGCAAATGGCAGTTCAGGGAATCCCAGGCTGGGGGTGGGTGGGCACTCCTGGGTCTCGGACCATGGCTTCCATGGCTCCCCTCTGCGGCCCTGTCCCCAGAGCCCTGCCCTCAGCTGACCACCCTCCGGGCTGGGGCCGGGGTGGGGAGACCTCTGGCCCCCGGCTCTGGGCACACAGGGTCCTCTCGGTTGCTGCCACTGAGATAAGGCTGAAACTTGGAGGAGGGGGACGGGGGCCGGCACTACCCCCACCAAGAGGAATGGCCTGGGTTGGGGTCCACCTCAGTGGCTGGTGGCTAGAGACGCATGTCTGGGCTCAGACTCCTGCCCCACCCGCCCCCGATGTCTGTGTGCCACTCTCCACTCCAGCTTGTCTCTTCACCCCTCCACGGGGGACACGGCCGCTGCAGGGAAAACGCTTTCTCCGGTGCTTCAGGCCCATCGGAGGTGCTGGGAAGAAGGGGTTGCTTTCGGTGTGGCTGGAAAAGGGGACTGGCAGCCCCAGGGGCAGCTCACAATCCACTCCGTCCGGTCCGGGGAGCAGGGGAGCCTGGGGCTGGCCTGTGCTCTGTGGGCTCCTCTGCTTGGAGGCGCAGGGCAGGCCCACCACGGTGCTCCCAGCCACTGGTCAGGTGAGGGGGTGCTGCCGACCAACTATGGGGCAGGGGTGCTGAAGTCTGGATCCAAGGAAGGACTGAGTAGGAGGCTGCAGGCCTGACCCATCTCCCCTCTGGCGCAGCCCACCGCTTCTGGCCCCAGTGATTCTCATGAGCCCTCGGCAGGTTAGGGTAACCGGCCTGGCCTGTCTGCCTGGCACCCTGGGCCAACTGGTCACCCTCTTGCCAACTGAGTCACGTATCAAGATAGGGAGAGGAGAGGCTGATTGGTACCCTAGGGTCCCCATCAGTGCAGGCCTTGGGGTATTCTGATAAAAGCCATATGGAAATAAGGTTGGCGAGTCACCGAGCCCAGCCCTGGGTTTGTAGCAGAGCCTCAAGAAAAGGGCACAGCCCCCCACTCAGCCCGCTCTCTCCTTCCCACGCCCCCCACCCCCCGCCACGGAAGACAAAAGACAGTCCTCTTTATAAGTACGTTTTTACTGAAAATAAAAAAGGCATGGTACTTTCTTCCTTGTAAAGAGCATCCAGCCTGCCTCTCCACCCCAGCACCACCGGTCCTGCTCCCGAGGTGGTCTCTGCACACAATCCAGAGGAGGGGCTCGCTGGTGGACAAGACGGCCCGGACTTCATGCTTGTCCACGGAGACAGAGCTCCTGCGGATGAGAGCCCTGTCCCTGTGTGCGCTGGGCACACGTCAGGAAGGCAGATCCCAGGGAATGCACATTCATGCGTTAGCGAGCGCGCACAGCCTGGGCTGTTGGGATCAGACTTTGCACAGATTTGCAGAGTACAGTGATTTAGATAGATAGAGATCTCTCTAAATATATATAACGATATATAATATATACGTCTATATTTTTACAGCTAGTAGTCTTTCTTCCAAAACTTGCTTTAGAAGCTTCTAAGGAACACCTAAAAACTCTGGGAGCTCCTGTAGGCCATTCTAAGTTGGGCTCGACTAAGAGACAGTTAAAAAATATCTATTTGAGAAAAGGTGGAGAAGAAATGTGCATTTCGTTCTCGACCTCAAAGTTTGGGCTAGTCTGAGGGTTGGTCTGTGTTAACGGCCTGCAAATACATTCCTTAAATAAAAGTTCTGAGCTCAAATACCAGGCCGTGTGGTTGTTTGGTTCTTTTCTTTTCTTTTTTTGTCACTTAAGCCAAAACTCTGGTGAGGTTCCCTTGCTGCCATGTGTGAGAGTTTCCAAACGGCCGCTTCTAGGTTTGGTGGGTTGACTTCTCATGTCGATTTCTTTTTTTAAGAACTAGGTCTGTTCTTCTCTTGGTTTTCAGTAACTGAGCAAGGAGAGACTTTACAAATGCGATTTGGGGGAATTTATGCACAAATGTTAGCTCTTCCCAGAGCTCCACTTGTGTCCCTCAGGAAGGGGACACTGGCCGCAGGGCACCATGGGTAGTTGTCAAGGTTCCTCACGGGAGGGCCTTGCCAGGGGCTGAAGGATTTGGCTAGTTGTAAAACCTCCAAGGTTGAAGCCAAGGTCAGGAAAGGTGGGACAAGTGGGATTGTGCAAAGTGGGCCTATGCCCTGCCTCCCTGATGTCTCTCCAAGCTGGTTGTCCACCCCTCCATGGCCCCTTAGCTGGGATTTTCCCCTCTGACAGAGGGGGCCTTCCCATCCCCTCTGAGTCCAGGGTGGCACATGCTGGCGGTGGGGGTCCTGCCTGGGTATCTGCTCAGGGCACAAGCTGGGGACTCAGCGGGAGGCTGGAGACCGTGAGGGAAAGCGCCTCCCACACCCTCTGGGCTCTTGTCACCGGCTCTGCATCCCTTGGGGGAGTGGGAGGCATGGGCAGAGAGGACTCCCCAGCGCCCACCAGCTGGGGGCACTGACCATGGCCACTGGCGGCAGGGTGCCAGGCTCACGCAGGCAGGGGAAGCCAAACCCAAACCCAAACTCAAACCCAAACCCCAAACAGGTCCTCACACCGAAGGAAACTGAAAAGAAGAACGAACACTTTCTGGGAGGGCCTGGGCCTGTCCTCAGCCTGTCCCTGCCGACCTGTGGGGGAGGACCCGGGTTAGGGTCCCAGCAAACTCACTTTCTACTCTCTGCCCTCCAAAACACAATGGACCACAGACCACTCCGTGGGCACAAGGGCTCCCTCCAGGATGATGGAGTTCCAAGGTTCAGCCTGAATGGGGACTTGTTTTCTGTGAGGCTTACCTGGATGGGAAATTCTCACCGTGGCCCAAACACCCTCCAGGGAATTATGGCTTGATGGTCTAGAAGGTAGAGAGGGTCCACTGAGCTAAGTCCCTATGCAGAGAGAGGAGGACCATGAAATGTGTCCAGTTCCTTCTGAGCGACTGTGTGGGACCTGAGGGAATTACGGGGTCAGGAGTGTTCTCCCAGTCCGCCAGGGGAGGCCGAGCCACAGGCCACTGTCTCCACGGGGTCAGTTGTGCGCCCACAGGGCCCGTGGCCACCCGGGACACAGGCCGGTGGACCAGGATTACCAGGCCTAGAGGATCGTCTCCTTCCGTCCTCTTCCTTCCGTTCATCCACCAACCCCTCCGGAGGTTTCAGCATGTTTTAAACACAAGACCTTGGGAAGAGACATTCAAAGGGGAGCACTGGGAGAACACCACCTCCCTGTGGGTGAGGGGGGCCAGGGGCTCTCAGGAGAGGGTCTGTACCTGGTCAGGGCCTTGGGGGTGTGGTGGGGGGGTTGGTTGTGAGAGGACCCAGCGCCAGGTCAGGGCAGCCTAGCCCGGAGCGCCCACAGGGGCTTGGCACAGTGGCAGCCTCCGCCGGATGAGGGCGGGGCCTGGCTCACACGCGGCAGGTGCTATGAGGCTCAGCTGCGGGGATGAGTCTGAGGCCGGGCAGAGGGGCCTCTGTCCTTCCTGGCTCCTTGGCCTGGTGCCCAGTGAGCTGCTTTGCCCCTGAAAGGTCAGACACTAAAAGAGCTCCTCTGTCTGCTGCCAGGAGGGGCCTCTGCTGGCCGGCTCACAGCCCTCTGCGGCAGGGGGGCAGGGGTCCCGAGGCAGGGGCCCTGGATGTGGGTGCGAAGGGGAGGAAGGAGGCAGGCCCTGAAGACTGAAGAGAGTGGCAGATGCAGTGACAGACAGATGTGTGGGAAGCACCTTTGGAAGGGGACGTCTCGTGGCTCTGCCGATGGCTTCTGTCGGGAC
>PISX010018024.1:0-41528 GCA_004024625.1 Mellivora capensis | reverse complement strand
TTTAAAATTGTTACATCTTCTTGTTGGATATAACCTTTAAGGATGATATAGTGTCCTTCCTCATCTCTTATTATAGTCTTTGGCTTAAAATCTAAAAGGATTGCCACCCCAGCTTTCTTTTGATGCCCATTAGCATGGTAAATTTTTTCCACCCCCCTCACTTTAAATCTGGAGGTGTCTTTGGGTCTAAAATGAGTTTCTTGTAGACAGCATACTGATGAGTCTTTTTTTTTTTTAATCCATTCTGATACCCTGTGTCTTTCGATTGGGGCATTTAGCCCATTTACATTCAGGGTAACTATTGAAAGATATTAATTTAGTGCCATTGTATTGCCTGTAGGGTGACTGTTTCTGCATATTGTCTCTGTTCCTTTCTGGTCTACTACTGTTAGGCTCTCTCTTTGCTTAGAGGACCCCTTTCAATATTTCCTGTAGGGCTGCTTTGGTGTTTTCAAATTCTTTGAATTTTTGTTTTTCATTGAAGCTTTTTATCTCTCCTTCTATTTTCAATGATAATCTAGATGAATATAGTATTCTTGGCTGCATATTTTTTTCATTTAGTGCTCTGAATATATGATGCCAGTTCTTTCTGGCTTTCCAGGTCTCTATGGATAGGTCTGCTGCCAATGTAATATTTCTACCATTGTATGTTACATACTTCTTGTCCCGAGCTGCCTTCAAGATTTTCTTTTTGTCACTAAGACTTGTAAGTTTTACTATTATATGATGGGGTGTGGACCTATTTTTATTGATTTTGAGGGGGCCTTCTCTGTGCCTCCTGGATTTTGATGCTTGTTTCCTTTGCCATATTAGGGAAATTCTCTATTACAATTCACTCCAATATACCTTCTGTTCCTCTCTCTCTTTCTTCTTCTTCTGGAATCCCAATTAGTCTAATATTGTTTCATCTTATGGTATCATTTATCTCTCGAATTCTCCCCTCATGTTCCAGTAGTTGTTTGTCTCTCTTTTGCTCAGCTTCTTCATTCCCTGTCATTTTGTCTTCTATATCACTAATTCTCTCTTCTGCTTCATTTATCCTAGCAGTAAGAGCCTCCATTCTTGAATGCGCCTTATTATCCTATTTTTTTATTTCAGCTTGGTTAGATTTTATTTATTTTATTTCTCCAGAAAGGGATTTTATTTCTCTAGACAGGGTTTCTCTAGTATCTTCCATGCCTTTTTCAAGCCCAGCTAGCACCTTGAAATTCATCATTCTGAACTGTAGATCTGACATATTGCCAGTGTCTGTATTGATTAGGTCTCTAGCCATCAGTACTGCCTCTTGTTACTTTGTGTGTGTGTGTGTGTGTGTGGTGAGTTTCTCTGCCTTGTCATTTTATCCAGTTAAGAATATATGAACAAGAGAATAAAATACTAAAAGGATGACAGAGATCCCAGAAAAATTTACACTAACCAAATCAGAGGAGACCCAAAACTGGAGGGAAAAGAATGGGGGCAAAAAGAAATTTAAAAAGAATATATATATTAGACTGGTGAATAGAACTTAGCCACCTACTTGATTTTGGGTATATTTTGGTCTCTTAGAATTCCAATTTGGTCTCTTAAATATTTGGTCTCTTAAAATTCCAAAATTTTAAAGAAAGAAAATATATATATATATATATATACACATATATACATATACATATATATATACATATACATATACATATACATATACATATATACACACACACACGCACACACAAATAAGTGTAAACACAACAAAGGGATGGAATATGATTGTAAAGTTGAAAATTTTTTTTAAAAATTCAAAACAGGAATTGATAAGTTGGTTGGAAAAAGAAAGAAGGAAAACAAAAAAAGGAGGAGAGAATGTGCTCAGGCTGGAAACTATAACAAAGCCCTGTGCTAGATTTAGGGTATATTTTGATCTATTAGGAGAAATTGTGTCCCAAATTTTTTTAGAAAAAAAAAAAAACAACCCTCTATGTATACAAAAAAATAAGGTTAAATACAATGAAGGATAAAATATGACTATAATAATGAAGGTTTAAATAATGAAGGTTTTTAAAGAAATGTATTGTTAAGATAAACTAGTTAAAAATGTTAAAATGGGAAAGAGGAAAAGTTTTAAAAAATTAGAATTGAAAACAATAAAATTTAAAAATTTTTAATTTAACTTTCCAAGACTAAGGATCATGGGGAGAAAGCCGTGAGTTCCATGGATTGCTTTCCGCTAGCTCTGGAGTTCCTCTGTTCTCCTTGATCCATGAGCTTGGTCTTGGCTGGATGTTCTTGCAGATCTTCTGAGGCGGGGGGGCCCTGTTGTAGTGATTCTCATATGTCTTTGCCTGAGGTGGAATTGCACCTCTTTGCCAGGGGCCAGGCTAAGAAATCTGCTCGGGTTCACTCTTGGGAGTTTTTGTTCCATAAACACTTTCTATAGAGCTCTGGAGGATGGGAATGAAAATGGCAGCCTCCCAATCTCTGCCCCAGAGGAGCCGAGAGCTCAGGGCCCCACTCCTCAGTGCACTCTCAGAGAAAAGGGGTCAGTCACTCCTGTCTCCCTGGTCTCTGGCTGCACTCCTAACTCACCCAGCCTGTGACTGAGCATTTCTGTCTCTGGTGCACAGCCCCATTTGGAGTCTCCAAACCCAGCAGATTCCTGTGTGCTGCTCCTCCAGAGGAGGAAGGTGAGTCTCCCTGGATCTGCCACTTGTGGGGTCCCTGCTCAAAGAGCATGGCCCAACTGTGCTGTGGATCATGGTTTAAGGTAACCCTAAGCTGAGAGATCACTCCTCAGCTCTGTTCTGTAGCCGACTTCCCCATTCCGATACCTGGGAGCTCTGACACACAGATACCTTTGATCTTTTTGTGACCCCGTGGGACTTGAGTCCACACTGTCCCTGTGAGGGCTCTACCCCCGCTTAGCCTCTACAGTGATGTCCTTAAGTGGAGCAGAATTCTAAATGTTCTGATTTTGTACTCCACTCCTCCACCCCTTGCTGAGAGCCAGCCCCTTCCCCTGCAGTCTATCTTCCCGTCGCTTCAGATTCACTTCTCCATACGTCCTACCTTCTGGAAACTGGTTGATTTTTTGTTCCTAGAATTGCTACTCTTCCTCTCTTCTATCTCCTGTTAAGTTTGTAGGTGCTTAGAATTGTTTGATAACTATCTAGCTGAACTCCTGCAATCCGATGTCATTTCAGCCCACTATTCCTCTGCCATCTTGCCTCTCCTCTGAAACTTTATAGAATTATTGGGTCACCCAGAATATGATTTGTGCCCCAAATTTTTGTAATCAGGGAAAGCAGGTCCCTGTTAAGTGGGTAAATGCCTCTGAAAAAAAGTTAATTAAAGAATAAAAGTTTCAATTCTCTTATTTGTAAAATAGAAATAATAGTGTCAAGTTTAGGAGGCTGATGTGGTGATTAAATGGCAAGATGGTTATAAAATGCTGTCTTAATTTCCTGTGGCAGCTGTGACAAACTACAAATTTACTGGATTAAAACATTTATTATCTTATATTTAACAGCAGGAGTCTGAAATGGATCTTTGGGGCAAGATCAAAGTTTTGGCAGGATAGTTTGCTTTCTGGAGTTTCTTGGGAAGAATTAATTCCCTTGCTTTCTCCAGCTTCTAGAGACCACCTACTTTCCTTGACTCATAGCCTCTTCTTTCATCTTCAAACACAAAAGTGTAACTCTTTCTTACACTGGCATCTCTCTAGTTCAGTTTTGTTTTTGTTTTTGTTTTTGTTTTAATTTATTTCTTCTTCTACTTTTAAGAACCCCTTTGAGTACATTGGAACCATCTGGATAAACCCAGATTATCTAGCTATTTTAAGGTCGTTTGACTAGCAACCTTAATTTCATCTACACTCCTGAGTCCCCTTTGCCATGTAAACTAACAGACTGACATATTTTAGGATTAGGATATATATCTTTGGAGACCCATTATTTTGCCTGTGACAAGTGCCACATATTATTGACATATTCTTTAACTTCTGTTTTTAATCTTTTGTGGCGGTAACAATAGTATCAGCTTAATGGAGTATTCGTGATAATTAAATGAGGTAGTATAAAACACTAAGAACAGCTTTTAGCAAATAGTACCTATTTAGTACTTGGGGGTCTACTTTGGGTTTTATTTTCTTTTTGGGGGGGGTTGTATTTTTTACTAATAAAATTTTTAAAAAATGAATTAATGCATTTCACCGCATTGTGACAGTTAGAGATAATATATGTAGAGTTTATAACACTTACTGGTTAAATAAAATTGTCTAGTTAATATCTTCAATTCTTCTATCTCTCATCTATAAATTGGGGTCAATAGTTGGATATACCTCAGAAAATTCTTGAAAAGATTAAACTAAAAGTATACATTAGCATTTAACACAGTACCTGGTACCTAAAAGTGTTCAATAGCAAGTTGGTCATAATAATACAAATTATTACCATTTCTATTTGGTCTATGATCTATGATACTTTCTAAAATAATTCCCTCTTGAAAGATTTCTCAATTTTCTTGGAATAATAACTACTGTATGAGAAAACTGGGAAAGTGTTCATCATAGACAGATGGATTCAATCTCTCCAAGCCAAAGCAGATTACTCCCTACCTGCAGAATCCCTCCCTTTTCCAGAGACCTATTGAAGTTTAGTGAAAAGCAAAGATAAATGGGCATTCATAGGCTGACCATAAGCCAAGAGTAGAGGACTTATCTTTGCCAAATCCACATGTACTAGATGCACAGCCGGATTGTGCAAGCCATAGGAGTTCTAACAATCTGCATAAGGTCCTGAGAAGCAACTGGGTATTCGGAGACTTCTGAGGCCATTCTTATCCATTGCTGGACTGTAGCTATTACTTAGGATATTCTCATTTGGAGTATTTTCCTCAGCAATGAGCATAGCTTTGTTAATAGGTACATAAATTAACTATTAAAATATAATGTAAATCCATACTTTTTAGGAAGGGTTGGGATATGACCCTTCTCTCTCTCTTAGGTTGTGTTTTTGTTTTGGTTTGGTTTGGGGTGGGTTTTTGTTTGTTTGTTTGTTTGTTTCATTTTGTTTTGTCTTAATAATGGGCTACATTTTGTGTTCAACAGCCAGAAAACATTTTTCGGGGAGTGGGGCCAAAGTGGCAAACATATTACTTTCTTAGGCTTTTGTTTTCATATCTTCTGTTCTTTCTACAAAGTATTCTCTTAGCCTTCTAATCCACCTAGAAAACTTCTATTGACCATTAAAAGCCTGTCTCAGACACTATCTCCCTCTCCCAGTCTCTTCCATAAGTTGTCAATCTATCTGCTTTCTAAGCAACCTCCAGGTCTTGTATTGATCCTTTTATTTCACTTGTAACATTGTGTTTAAATTTCTTGCTTTATTATCTGTCTTAGCAACTACCTAAATGACCCACCCAATTACCCAAAAGTGTGTCTTTTCTGGTTCCATGTCCCAGATAGCAGCTCAGTGCTTCAAAGATTACTGAAACTCAGCAAATTTTTGACAAAGGAGCAATGAACTTAGGAGTATTTCAGTTCCAATAGGCAGTAAGTCAAACTGGCTTAAGCAAAAATAAAAATTTATGAAAAAGATATGGGAGCATTTCATAAAACCAAAGATTAGAAAGTAGAGCCAAACCTCAGTTGAGCTATTGTTAGTTCCATAACTGAATCAGTCCCTCATCACTGGAAATCTTTGCTTTCTTTTGTCACTCTGGAAACATTTTCTTTCTTCTCTCTTTCTCTCTCTCTCTCTCTTTTTTTTTTTTTTGGTCACCTTAGTGTTTATTGGCAGTCATTTCTCATTTATTGAACTTGACAATTATGTTTTATATATGTTGGTAAATAAGCTATATTTCAGAGGAAAAACAATTTTGCAGAAGCTGAAATCAGAGTATGTATTTCATAATTAGCCCTGTCCAAATGTTATTTATATACTTATAAATACCTACCACCAGGCTTACCCAATTCCCCACACTTCTCACCTCCAAAATCCTAAGTTTGTTTCTCAGAAACTCTGGAAACATTTTCATTCTTTTCCTCTTTAGATCGGTTTCTCTGAATCTCAAATACAAGAGGGAAGAGTATAGATATCCCAACATGACCCCCTGTTTAAATGTCTTTTTCATTCAATCATGCTATAAAGAACAATGAAGCTTCTTCAATTCTAACAATAGTTTTGCCAGAGAGAATTTGATTGTTGTTCATAAACTAATTAATAATGGTGGGGAATTTGGAGACTTGAGGTAGATTACTTCTGAGATGACATTATTGGACTGATAATAGTTCTAGACAAAGAGGTGCAGATATGTTGGAAGGGGTAACACCTGTCCACCACAGGTGTCTATCTATCTCTCTAGATAGGAGAAGTAATTGAATTCTTAACATCTTAAAGTAAATAATTTTGCTTAAGAGAAAGGCCTAAGGTTATGTGAGTAGCACTAATCACCATGGTGAAAAGGATCCCCAGGCTTTAAGGTCACTGGGAAAAAGATAGTTACTTCCAATTTCTACCAGGCTGAGCCTACTTTTATCTACCAAACAGAAACTTCAGGGACTTTTCTGGTGTCTTTTACACACAGAGCAACTCTTAGGGGCTGCTGTGTATTTATTACACACCACCAGCACTCATTATGGATGTGTTAAAAATTCAGATCCTTAGAGAGCACAGTAGATCGAAGTATTGACTCCTGTTTCACTTTCCCCATCTGTCCAAACATCAATAACAACAGTGTATGGGGGTCTGGAACCACTGGGCTAATGTACCTTCCTTCGATCATAATTCCAGAGTTTGCCTTAATTAAGATTGATTTTTGCCCCTATGTTGTACATCTCTTAACTAACAGAAAAGTCACAAGGGCACAGTTTTTAAGCATTAAGAATATGAGGACTGTGGAGGAGAAAGTGGAATCAGATCTTGTACTTATGGAGTCTGGAAACTACATGGCTGATACACTTAAAATAAATCCTTGAGCAGATTCCTAAGGCATTGATGGAGTCACATAAGGGCATTGGAGAAATGAATTGTTCTTCTGACTTCCTTTCCTTCATATGTGCTGCCTGGGTGCATTATTGTTTATGTAGAGGAAGGAAAGTCACCTTAGATTAAATAAGTGAAGGCCACAGCAGGCCAGAATTGTCTGCTTTTATTCTTAGACATTTTCAGAAACATCACTGTCATCAACAGAATTCTTTTGAGTGCTCACAATACTGTAGTTCTCCTTCAAAATGCTTGTGTCCAACAAAGGGAAAGTACAGCCTCTGCCCTCAAGCAAATTACAATCTAGAGTAGAAAGTAGGCATGACATTAAGGAAAAGGGGAAGTGAAATCATATAATACATGAATAAAACCACTACACAAAGGGATTTTGATTAGTTATGACTTTACATCTTCATACAGCTGCTGAAAAAGAGACTTCCTTGGGGAAATAACTTTAAGAGAGTTTGGGCTTTTTTTTTTTTTTTAAGAATCTAAAAAATAGACCATATGCTAGGCAGAAAGAAAGAGACTATTCTGAAGATTGTGAATATTTCATGCTAGAATTTTATTTTTCTATTTATTAAAGTATATTATGAGAATAAAAGGTCCAGGAACTATGTGTGTGTGTGTTTACTATATATAGAATACTTGCTTCTTTAATTCTAAGAAAAACAGATTCCATTATAGCTTCTTCAATAATGTTACCATGACATGTAAACTAATACAACAATTTTCAAATGATTATTTTATAAATATTTAAATAAACAGCATAGTAATTGCATTTACTTATTTCATTCTTCCATTTTTTGTTTCATATCAGCCCTGGAAAACATATTGTACATTTATATGACTTGAGTTTTGGATAGGTATGTGGAACATCTGGAGAACTCTGATAGGGATCATTTGGAGGTCGAGATGAGAAAATCTTCATGCTGGTTATAATAGAAAAGGAAATTTTTTGTGAGGATTCACTGTCACAGACTTCATTTGCTAATGAATCCAGGCAAATACTTAGTCAGGGTCTCTCCAAGGTGATCTAGTCTCTTTTTTCTCTTCTCTCTATTCTTCTTTGTGCAGACTAGACTGCACATTTCTCAAGGGAGAAAGAAGAAGAGTGAATGAAAGAGAACAAAGAGAAAAGCAAATGTAATGTTTATCAAAATGAATATATGTTATGTGTGTATACATTTATAAAAACTAATATATCAGCTCACTGTGGCACATTTTAAACTAAAATATTATAACTGTGGAAAAAAATATGACAACTCCTGCTAGGTAAAAGGAACTGAGATTGCAAAGGGAAGGATTATATTAATACCACTTCTTTGATGAACAGTAGATGAAAGTTTATTTCTCACTCATATTATATGTTTATTTAGGTTAGTGGAGGAGTTCTATTGGAGAACCCAGGCATCTAATGTTTCTTCATTTGGTAGATACACCATCTGGAACACAATGTCCCCATGATGGCTTCGCTGGCATTGATCAGAGATAGGTGAAAGCTTGAAGACCACACATCAGCTCTTAAATTATTTAGCCTGGCAGTAAAACACATCACTTCTCTCATCTCACTGAATGAAAATAGTTATATGAACTCTTATCTCCCTCCCTATATGTGGATTTCCACTGAGACATAAAGCTATGTGCTACGGGATCTTAAACTAAAAGTACTTATTTGATAATAATATAATATAGAGTAATTCATAGTGAAAATTTAAGTTATACAGTCCAGGCCAGGTTTTGTCAAAGTGTGATACCTGGACCAGTAGAATCACAATCATCTGGCTACTTGTTAGAAACTCAAAATCTTAGCCATGCCTCATTCTGGGGGTGGGGTTTAGTAATCTGTTTTAAGTTCTTTAGTGTTTTGAATGCATGCTAGAATTTGAGAAACATTGCTCTAGTCTGTGGGTGCTATATATATATGCACAGTTATGCAAATACAAATAGAATTTAACTGTAAATTACTCCTTCTTAGCGTGTTTGTGATAGTCTGTTAGCTAGATCTAATAACAACAAAAATAATAGCTTATTATATTCTAGATACTATACTTAATGTCTGTCATGGTACAATTCTCAAAATAATTATATGACATAGATCTTCCTGTTATTTCCACTTTGCAGAATAACCTACCTAACCGTCAACAGGATAAATCAGAGGATTTATGAGAAAATAAGCTAATATGTAAGCCTAAGAAGTATAGTTTCAGAGTAGGGATTGTAATTGACTTTACCAGGTCAATTTATTTTCCTCACTAATACTTGGTTCAGCCTATATTTCCCATGTTTCTTGTAATGTGTCTATATATAGGAGTTAAGCACCTTCCTCTGTAAAGATAGAAGTCTACCCATTGACCCTATTCTCCAAGCTTTGTTCCATTTTCCTTTCCTTATCCCCCACAATTTGCATATTTTATAGGCTTTCTTAGTCCATCTTTCTGCTACTGCTTCCATGGGCAACTTCTCTGGTTGCACTTTGTCCAAATTATCCCAGTTCTTTAAGTCTTGGATTACTACAAGCATGCAGTTAGAGGGTTTTATAGTACAACCTCCAGAAAGCTTATTCTAGGGACTGCCACGGATGCTTGTAGAAGGCAGAACCTACTTTAACCTTTAGCAATAAAATGGATCTTCTCTGTTCTAATATCCCATCCTTTATTTCTAAATGCCCCCTAAGTGGTTTGCTACAACTACATATCAAGAATGTGGGCTTCCTGCATTCACCCTTCAGTAAAAAGGCTGAAATGTATTAATTTCCTATTGCTCCTGTAAGAAATTCCCAAAAACCGCATAGCTTAAAACAACATACATTCACTATTTTATAGTTCTGGAAGTCAGAAACATGACACAGGTATCATTGAGCTAAAATCAAGGTATTGGCAGGCTTTCACTCTTTTCTGGAGACTCTGGGGGAAATCTGTTTTTTGTTCTTTCCAGCTTCTAGAATCTGCCTGCATTCCTTGGCTCATCACTCTCTTCTATCTTCAAAGCCTGAAATAGATGATTTTTTTAAACCTCATCACTTGGACACTAATTTTTCTCCTTCTCTCTTCCTTACAGATTACATTGGATGTAACTCATAATCTAGAGTAATCTCCTAATTTTAAAACCAGCTAGTTAGCAGCCTTGATTTATCTGTAAACTAAATAACCCTCTTGCCATGTAATATAGTATAGTCACAAATTGTGGAGATTAAGATGTGGACATCTTGGGTGAGGGTGGGGAGTATTCAGCCTACCACACTGACGACCTCAGAATGTTAACTTTCATCCTTCTACTGACCACAATGTGTGTTTTATAAAAGCAGAAACTATGTGAGTATAGAATTACAAGAATTCCTGGGTAGCTCAGTCAGTTAAGTATCTGCCTTCAGCTCTGGTCACGATCCCAGAGTCCTGGGAACAAGTCCTACATCAGGCTCCCTGCTCAGCAAGGAGTCTGCTTCTCCCTCTTCCCTTCACCCCACTTGTGCTCTCTCTCTCTGTCTCTGTCTCTCAAATAAATCAATAAAATATTTTAAAAATAGAATTATAAGTCATATGAACTTGCTAATTAATCTCTTAGTTAATCTACCTCTGTAATAAATATGACTGTACGTCCCCAAACATCCCCAAATATCTTTTTTTTTCCTTTTTCATTCTGTGTAACTCTGCTGGCTCCAAAACTCACATCCTGTGAGATTTCCATGACACCTATCTCCCATCCCACTCCATTCATTCCACATTTCTCTATCATCAGTATCTTTGGCTTAAGTGTTCAGGACTCATTTACATATTTCTTTCTGCTTAAGAGCAAGTATTACTAGATTTCTTAATTTTAAAAAATTTTTTAGTGACAGGGACATTTTGCTAGTTTGTTGTGCATTTCTCCTCCTTCCCTTACTAATGCTATCAACTTCCCAAGGATGAAGTGTAAACTGTGCCTCTTTAGTTTCTATTAATCTCTAATGCAAAGTTTTGTTTATTTTTGCCTAAAACTTTTTTCAAACTCATGTCACAAATAGTTATGCTTTAAAAATGAAGTTCTTAAGAATGCTTTATACTTAATTGAATAATACATAATCCTTGGTCAGTTACCTTTGTTCTCATTATTTTTCCAGCCTTTCTATGTGAAGGCTTTGTTATAATTCATTCTTGATTTTTAAAAAAAATGCAGCTTCTCTGTATGGCATTCACAGATTTCCAGGACTTATCAAGGGCTTGCTATACTATCACTAACACTGTGCTGAGGAATGTTACATACCTTTTTGCATTATCACCAGAAATTTCTTAGTTAAATACTATTCCTAGGCACTGTAATTCTTAGGTAATTTGAGTTACAGAGAGTTTAAGTAACTTATTTATGATTACACAGCAGGCAAGGAACAAAGTAAGGATTGACCTCAGCTTTCTCTCACCAACCCCAAAATCTTTAGTATGAGTTGTATGTCCTGGCCTTCTAGGGTTTTCAGTTGCTCAATCAGCTGCCTTGGGAACCACATCAAATCAAACCCATTAGGCCACAAACTGCCTTTTCAGTTTAATTCCAGAAGTATTTACTGAATATTTTCTGAATTATATATATATATATATATATACATGCCAGGTGTTATTTACCTGTGATTCTTCAGTGTTTATGCCAACTCAGCCTTAGAGCATTATATACTTTCTTCAGTCTTAATGTCAAGGACATTCTTAAAATTGCTATGGATGCAAAAGCCTTCTGAATACACTGTATAGATGCTGATAAAAAGAAAAAAATGAACTTGATTTGAATAAAAGAAAATTAGCAGCAGTTGTTTTGTCAGTTCTTCTCAGAAAGCAGTTGTACTTAACGTGGAGCAAAATGTCCCATTGATGTTTGCATAGAGAAGAAATTAATGCAATGGAAGCTACTTGGCTCCTTGGTAATGAAAATCCAAAATGTAAGAAAGCGGTAGAGAGGAGAAGAAGAAGGACCCAATGTTGGGAAAATTATTCTGAAATGGTATTAATTTTCTGTTCGCCCCTCCCACACATGTGCGCACATAACACTTATGTTTTGGAGACATCATTTCTCAGTGACAGCATTGCCCCTGCTTTCAGGGAATCATAGCATATTAACTCAATCCTTTATTCTCATGCCTCTTTAGAAAGCAGCAAAAGGCAGATGATACACCTAAACTAGTTAGGGCTCCTCTAAAACACAGAGCATAGCATTTCTGATACCAATTTTGGAGGCAGGTAAGGTTGTTTATCTACCTGCAGTCCAGGACTTGTCTTTCTACTTAGGCTTCAAGAGATTTGGGGGGACCAGTCGGATTCCAAAGGCTGAGTACATTTGTCTGTATGCACATTTTGGAAAATTTCAAGAATTAGTTTTCATTTGAGAGTTGTATTAATTCCATCCTCTGACTTGTCTCTCTTCATACCTCACAGCATCCTCCAGAAGCTTAAAAGAAGTCTCTAGAGGCCCTTGAAGTAATGAGAAAGCTGGTTTTTTTCCCCATCTAATAATTATACTTTGATTTCTCCATAACAGTCCTTAGTTTACTGCCAGTTGTTAGTAAAACTTTTTTTACAGGTTTAACCTTTCTGTGTTACATCTGCCCTTTGCCGGCAGATCCATCCTCAGTGGGCCACATCTCCTTTGCAGTTCCCATCTGTGCGAATTTGTCCACTAGGTGGAGATGTAACAATTTAGCTCACAGATCACAGTGTGAGACAGATTAAATTCACTGACCACTGCTCAGTACTCTGGGGAAGCATATTGCTCTGGCCCAGAATTGCAAATCAAGTGCAGAGTGAGAAAACAGAACAACAAATCCCATAACAGGAACACAATTGGAGATAACAAATTCCATGGGACAATGCACGTTGATTCCACAAGCGAGCCCTGTGTTAGGCCTCCCGAATTGCTTGACTAATTCCTGTTTGGTTTGTAGTAGTGAAAAAAAAGGGGTGGGGGGGACTCTGAACCAAGTTAGTAAGCTGGTTCTGGCTCCAACTCTGTCATTCACCAACTGCCCACAGTTGGGGGGCTTCATCTTTCTGAAACTCCATGTTCATGCCTATAAAATGAAGGTTAGAACAGATAACTTTGAAGGTCTCTTCTAACTATAGTGCTGGATTTTATTATAAAAATTATAATCAAATTGTAACAATTTTTATAAAAATAGGGGAAGGTGTAAATTTAAATGTCTGCTCTTCAAGTCTTGCTTCTGAGCTAAGGTCTATCTGTCTCTATCCATATCTGTATCTATATACAGTGGTGAGGTACATATTTAAATAATTTTCCCACTTTTATTTAATTGAAAAAATAGGACCAAGTAAGGGATTTCCAACTCTAAATGTGAGGTGTTCATTTTGTAAATTTAAAGGCAAAAGGATGGCTTTCTTGGAAGGAATTACTCATAACTGTTCTTCTCCAAATAAGCTTAGCTAGCAAATTTAGTTTGTTTAGTTAAGTGTCTACATATTTATTTATATAGAACTTTGCATAACATCATTTTCTGTTGTAGTGAATTAATACTGCTAGATTGCATGTCTGATGTAGAGGTTGCTTCTCACTGAGTAAAGTGAATATTTTCTATTTACAGTTTATTTGAGATTTATATTTCATGCTTCTGCTTCAGTTTTACATCCTGAAACAAAATTCTTCTATTTTTAGAGCATCCAGTTTTCTTTTGGGAAATATTTCTCTAAAACCAGAATGAATACATCTTTTGACAGAGGATACTAGAAATTGATATCTACCTTCCTGTCCTGTCTAAAATCTGCTTTTCTCCCCATTCAAACTCTTTTATTTTAATCTGTTCTTGTGTGAAACTTTAATTGGATACATAGAAGCACAGAAAACCTAGTGTGTGTGTATAATTTATATTTATATCATAAATATATATTATTATATAATATTCATTATTATATTATTAATTTATATTTATGGTAGAAGGACAACAGAGATTATTCAGTTAAAGCCTTTTTATTATACCAATGAGGAGTTTAAAACCTTTATCCAAAGTGGCTTATCCAAAGTTATTCAGCAAATGAGTGAAAATATTGATTTAGAGGGAAACTCAGATTGAACAAAGGGAGGGCTAAATTCTCTACCCATGTAATCCCAATATTTTGATCCAAACATAACTTTGTGTCTGCAAGATGGAATCACCTATGCTAAGGTTGGCATACAGAATTAATGCAGAGCAAATTGTGGAGTTTATCTCATAGCATCATAACTGGACTATCACACAAAGAATGGGGTAGAGCAGAGGCTTCCGAAAAGTGCTCATTGGTAATTAGTTCTATGAAGAGACCCACCAAAAAGACTTTCCTGTCAAATAATTTGATATGTGAACTGTGCCCTTGAACAGTCTTTAGCCAGGCGTTTTTAAGTCCTTCTCTGGACTAGGCCTCAACCTTTCCCACCCTCCCAACCACCCAGGTCTATCTTTAACCTGCCTAACTCAGTTGTAGCAAGAATCTTGCTAAGTCATTTTAACAAAAATTTCTCACCCTTGAATCTGAACACTATGACCTGACTACAGGAAGAATCCAGTTACATCAGTTTAGCCAGAATCTCCTGCCTTTGCTGTCTCCTCTTAGTACTTTCCCAACCACTGATCCCTCCCTCTGCTCATTGGCTCTAAATCCTTTGCTGTCTTTCCTGTATTTAGAGTTGAGCTCAATCTCTCTCCCCTATTACAGTCCTCTCATCATAGAATCATGAATAAAGTCTTGCTTACCATTATAACAAGGATCAGAAAACTTCTTTTTCTTAATAAAATACAGTGGAATACTACATATTTACATGGGATCCATTAATCAGGTAGCACATTTAAGATTCTAAGAAGTTCTACAATAGAGAAAACTGTTTACCATGGTTTAACTTCTTATTCCTAAATCCACTGGACTTTTTTCTTTAAGGATTGTATATTAACAACTATGTGATTTAGTTCCAATATAACTGATTTTGTGATCAGAACCTATGTCTCCTATCATTATCTGTAGCCTCTTGTTTTCCAGGTCTGGGTAACTCTGAATCATTGGACAGTACAGATAGGATAGGGGGCTCTGGTTAGGACTTCCTTCTGTACTTGTGAGGAAGTGCTCTGAGCTGCTTACATATTCTTACTTAAGAACTCCTCATGACAGAAAATGAACTCATAACCAGGGTTCCATGAAGAGAGAAATTATAAGTATTTTACTTAATATTTATGTCTGTAAATTATGCATTCCTCTCTAACATACCTGCATTTATTTTCACATGAAATTGTTTCCTTCCAAAAACTTGTAGAAAATATATAATTCATAGAACTATACTTTGTCTATAATATCTCATATTTTCTGTCATATACACCTTAATATCTTTGGGGAAATGCAAAGCAGGTGAGGCAAGAGAACATTCTGTTTCCTTTTGGTTGTATGATCTTGGTCTAATCACCTGCCTTATCTGAGACCTCACAACACCAGCCAGATGGGGCCAATCAGAGCTGCTCTGCCTACCATACACTATTTTTATGACCTCTTAGGCAGTACCACATGGGGAACCTGTGTACAGTGCTGCACAAACATTAGATGCTATTATTATTATATGGAATAGATGACAAAACTGGAATCTCATTATTTTCCAAATTTATTCTCAGGCAGAAACTTTTCTAATATTTGGACAGAGTAACTATCAGTGGAGTAGTGGGGTTAGAAAAAAAAATGCTTCCTCATAATTGAATCAAATAAAACAGGGATAGGGAAGCGGCCAGATCAGACCAGCTCCACTAAATTAGAAGAGCTGCTATGAGTTGTATAAAAACATTATATATCATATTGCAAGGCATGCTAGGACACAAATGTTCTCTACATGTATCCTCAAAACAACCTTGAAGATTGCATTAAAAAAAATCACAGGATTAAATGGCTTTTTTCCATCAAAGTTAGTAATGCTCTCACTGGTATTCTTTTTAGTTCTCTGAGGAACAAGAACACTCCCTATTAACTTGGAGGAAGAGAAAACCTGTTAACATCGAATGAGTAGGTATCTGATCATCTTAGTGTAACTTTGTGGACACATCCAAGGATGTCATAAATATGTCAGAGAAGGACAGCATGTGAAGGAAAAATACTAAACTGAGAATCAGGACAATGGAACATTTTAATTCAGCCAATCCATTTTTATTGAGTACTTTCTGTCTAATTGGCTGACCACTAGATAACAGTGGGCAACACAGAATATGGAGGCCCTGGCCTCCATTAGACAGTAGGGATTGGGAAACCATGATTAACTCAGGTGAACTGAATCCAAGAATAGGAGGATATACTTGTGTGCAGTAGGTCAGGATGTGGACAAAGAATACTTTTTTAAAAATTACTTAAGATTTATCCCAAAGTATGACACAGCACAATTGCAATCTGGGCAGAAAACCAAAATTCTTTCTGGGTAAGAAATTTCCTAAATTCTAAAGTTATTTCATAACATACTGTTAAGTGATATTAGAAGAAACACTGAAGGAAGAAACTGAGTCTAGACTCAACTTTGGTCCTGGTAAGTTTGTAGTTTTGGAAAAGTCCCTAGACTTTAGTTTTTTGGTTTTTTTTTTTCATTTTTTAAATCAAAGATTGAATTAGACATTTCCTAAGCTCTAATCCATATCTTACATTCCATAATTTTATGATTCTAGTGACCATTATAGTTATTCTTGATATTTTACTCAAACTGGATATTCAAATCTTTTTCCACTAGAATCCATTATGAAAAATGATTGATTATTAAAATGTACTGATTGACAGGATGGATTAAGATAGCTGGAGTTTTGAGGGGGGAATAAAGTTTTTATTATTTTTTTAAATATAGTATCACTTATGCCCTAAACAGGACATCCTCCTGCTATTCCTGCATAGATTTCATAACATGCACTGAGGTTAACATTGTGTAATAGCCTGCACGTTACAGTTAATGAGCAGTGCTGAACAATTGTCTATAGGGCCACGAGGTCTGCTTTAACATTGCATTTCTCTGCACAGGAACAACATTTGAAATTTTTTTCTGTTATTCACACAAGTAACCTGCTTGCTTGGGGGAAAAAAAATCCCAGACACAATAGCATCTTTGCTCAAATAATGAATGACTTGTGCACTGCTTACTATAACTATTATATTGAAATTCCAAATTAAACTTGTCAAGCACCCTTAACTAAAGCTGAGGCATAGAGGTATGGGGTTTGAACTATTACTGTAGATCAGTGGATGACACCTGTTGAAGAAAACCAGCTAGTGTTGCGTGGAGGAGAGATTTAAGGCTACCTGGAGATGCACAGTGTTACTGACAACTAGGAAAGACAAGCTCTTTGTGTTGTGCGTGGTTTTACAATGTATAACGATTACTTGGCATTTCACCAGCAAAGTAATCTTTAATCCATAGATCTCCAAACATCTTAAACACATTGATTTATTAAATGTGGCCTCTGTAACAGTAATGTCTCCAAAATTAAATCATTTAACCTCCCAGCTCAATATTTTACTGTTATCTGCTCCCATATCTACATGACACTGAAACAAGAAGCCAAGTCAGTCAATTCATTAAAAAAAAGTCACACTTGTTAATTGTGTTGTGTCAAATTAGTTAATTGGCATTGCATCCATCAAACAATGAATTTCCTGGCTAAATTTTTATTTTTTTCAACTGATTGACTTGGCCTGATTTAGAATCTGCATGCAAAGGTCTTATAATCTTTTTGTTTTTTGTAAATTTTGAAACTAGGACAAAATTTTTGCTTTTTGTTATCTATGTTTTACAGTAATTATTAGATATTTTTTACATCTTAGGACAATGATTATTTGTATTGAAAAACTTGAGTTTGAGTTTTATAATGCATTGGTTAAAATTCTAAACCTAAGACCTTGAAAGTCTAAAGGATAAAATGGATAATCCCTCTTCAACCTGCATTTCATTTTGTAATTTTACTGAGTTTTAAATTTGAAAGATGCAAGTGAACTCTCTTCATTGAGTTTTCAGAAGGAGCTACAATTTCCCAATATATCTAAGGAGTTTCTCTTATCAGGTTGTAATGGAAATCATTGTATAAAAATTAAGGAAAATAGCACATTTCTTACTTCTTAAGTCACCACTATTGTAAGTATATAACTTCAATGAATGTATGAAATCTTAATAAAAACAAAAAACCTGGTGACACTCAGTTTTGACTAGGTAAAAAAAAATATCCTCTATGAATAATTTAATCAAGAAATCCTGGGCTTCTGATGAGGTTCAGCAGAACTTATGTTTAATGAAGAACTTTGATATTGCCACCACCAATGATTCTTATAACTGAAGCCATGCATATGTTCATGCACCATGAGCTAACAATCTTCAAAGATTGATCTTACTAAAACTTGCTAAATAGAACTAAAAGAGATCTCAGGATGTGTGCAGTTGTACATCTTCCTTTTTAGATCAAGAAAATCCATAGAAGTTATGATTTGGGTCTCTGATTGTTGTACTCTGATAATCAGATGTTTATTACTAAAAATCCTCCCCCAACCATCAATGACTTGAAGTGCCTTACTGTATTAGAAGTCTGACCAAAAGTAAGGATAAATGATCATATACTAATAGTGATGCTGATTACAGTGTGACATAGCTGATGGTAATAATCTACATTTATGGATAATCTACTGTATGCAGTACAGCATAGTGGTTGCAAATATAAGTTCTGGGGCACATGGGTGGCTAAGTTGGTTAAGCATCTGACTTTGGCTCAAGTCATGATGCCAGGGTCCTGGGGTGGAGCACTGCATCACACTCCCTGCTCAGCAGGGAGCCTGCTTCTCCCTCTTCCTCTTCTTCTCTCCCAGCTTGTGCCCTCTTGCTCTCTCTCTCTCTCCCTCAAATAAATAAATAAATAAATAAATAAATAAATAAAATCTTCAAAGAAATAAAAATGTAAGTTCTGGATTCAGATTATTTTAGTTCAAATTACAGGTTTATTACCATAACTTAGCTAAGCATCAACTGTTTTACCTAGAAAAGAGATTAGATGACGTGCATACTTCATTTGATTACTGTGGAAATTAAAGAATAGAATGCTTGTAAAGTTTTGTTATATATAAAAACACTCAATAAAACATTAACAATTATTTTGTGCTAGGTCTATCAATGACTGAACAAAATGGTTATTATTATTATTCTTATTTTACAGTTAAGGATACTGAGTCTCAGAGAGTTTAAATAGTTTGACCCAGGGGAAATAGTAAATAATAGTGTGATTGATATCCCAAACAGTAGAAGGTGGCAATTATAGAGATTCTTAAAACTGCTTTCCTAACTTTTTAATGTAATTACCAATGCTTTGGTGAAAAAGGACTGCTTGTAGTCATTCCAGGGTGAGGTGAGTAAAAGGAATGTGAGGGGTGAGTAAAAGGAATGCACAGGTTAATTCAACCTTCCTATTCTTTTAAACCTTTGGATTCTTTTCTCTACATTCTAATATTGGTCAAGACTGAGTCCATGGTTCAGTCTCTTAACTAGAGGAACAATGAAAACCATGGCCAGCTATATATGTTAGCACCTCAAATTCAGAATCTCTGTTATATGTATGCTTATTAATGGATTTAGGCAATCCAATGGCATGTTCTTTCTTCCCTACCTTAGCACTCTTGGAATGCATTTATGGAAAGATTAGATAGATAGATAACCTCATGTTTCAAAATGCTGAAATCTAACTCATATGCACAGTATTTCTGTGGGTCTTTTTAATTCTTTCCTGAAATTATTCTGAAATCCAATTCTAATAAGAGTCTGGAAGCAAAGTTGGATATTGGAATCAAAGTTGGGTACTGGTATTGGATACTGAAAGAATTAGAATCCCTTGAAAGAGCACTGCCTCAGATTAGCTCATAACAGGCACCCAAGCAAAGTACATTGTTTCTTCAAATAGGGGGTGCAGGGGAGCTGCGTCTACCAGTAAGGGAAGTTCTATAAGATTTAGAGGGTCAAGAAACTCATATTCATCTTCACATATCCAAATATCCCCATTTCTATCCTCAGGCCCCACCATTTTCCAAACATCTCTCTAGCTCTCATATGAGACCTGATACATCTATGAAGTCAATTGGTTTTCTAAACTGAAGAAGTAATTGTTGGTTCCTCTTTTTTTCCCCAGATAGATCAGTTTTACAGCTGTATAAGTGGAGATTTTCAGGACAATCATAGAAGTTCTATGGCTTTCTGACCATACATTAAGCTGAAAATACTGAGTGCTGATCTTAACATTTTCTTCCTGAATGCTCTCCAGTGTAATTAGAATCAGCCATGCTACTTTATAATACTTGAGTGCCTCACAACCTATATAATATTGTATTGCAGAAGCTACCAGATTTGCCTCATTTAAGTCTTATACAGGTAATAATTTAAACAGCTGTTTGACACTGATTGCTTTGGAATATCACTATCCTATTTTCTGCTCTCTGTTATTGTTGCTTCCTTCGACACTAACCACTAGCTACATCACCAGCTTTGAAGGTCTATTTTCTAGAATTATTTCTGGTATTTCTAAGTTCTAGAATTATTTCTGGTAACAAATACTGTACTTGAGATTAATCAAAACAAAACCATAAACCCCTCTAATTATTCCTTGAGGGATGGATGGGATATAATGTAAGAAATTAAGTGCTTATAGAACCACTGGCAGAAATAGAAAATCTAAGTCAGGGAAACTGTTAATATCTCATATTTGCTATTAAATTTCATTTTCATTTTCATTCAGAGAGCCAGAAAATAGCAGAAGCTGAAGGAATAATCACTATAGCTTAGAGCCCAGCAGCAGGTGATTTCCTAAGAAGTTCCTGCAAATTTTTACAAGACTTGAAACTACTCACCTGTTTATTGTTGTTGGAATAATAATATCACTTCTGTTTGCCTTTCACCTTTCAGTCTAATTTGTATGAATTTCATTGGTAGAAGATAAGCTAGACACCTGCTTCTAGAGTATTCCCAAATAGGTTATAAGTGGGGGTTAGTTACATATTACATGTCATCCTTAACTCTCACAGTACTATAGGGCAATTAATTTAAAAAAATTGCTTACTAACTAGCTATTGCTATTATAAATCTTTATCAGCAGTATCCCACATAATTATCTCTGTAACTATTGTAAGTACATATAAATACTGTAGCATAACTATCCTCAAAGTATACAATAAACACTTTGGTTAATTAAAGTCCCCTTGTTCTTGTAGAAAGAGATTTCTAACTCCCCTCAGGCTGAGAATTCTCTTTGTCCAATTTCCTATTCCAGTGTAATTCAATATTCCTTTCTAATTTCTGAAGACATGGGAAAGAGGGTCTTTTAAATCTTGGGGTGCCTGCCCAGCTCAGTCAGTAGATCTTGAGACTCTTGATTTCAGGGTTGTAAGTTCAAGCACCTCATTGGATGTAGAGATTACTTAAAAATAAAAAATACATATTTTTAAAAAATTAAAATAAAACTGGTTTTCCAAAGATACAGTCATGGAACAACTACTACTTTACACACATAATCACATTTAATTTCTTACAATAATACTATGAGGCAGATATTTCAAATGTCTCTGCCTTACTGGTGGATATATTGTGGACCACTTGAATTGAGTAGCAGGTACAAAGTCACAGTTATTAAACAGTACAACTACAGACTCTTAACTCTCAACTGCTACATGATGTTACTTTTCAGAGTACAGATAGAATTACTTCTCCGGACTTGTACCATCAAATCTTATTTTCTCCCAGAATATAGGATAAATCTCATTCCTTCTCTCACCCTTTCCCTCTCCCTCTCTCTCTCTCTCTCACTCACTCTCACTTGTTCTCACTCTCTTACTCTTTCTCTCTTTCTCTGTCTCCTAAAAAATCCTTTCCTATTCTCATTCTTAACTTTGTAAAGCCTTCCCACTTTCCCTCTGGGAATTCAAATTATTTTCTTCCTTACAGCCATATTTCAGTTTATTAGATTTCTTGTTCATTCCTCTCCTAGCCAAACATTATGATCACAACACATTACTTTTCTATTTCCATTGTCCTCAAACATAACTCTTTGCAATACAAAATTATAATTAACACAAATAATGAAGACTTCTTTATCACTTAGGAAAAAATGCTCTTTTGCAGATCTTTGCATATTATAAAGAAATAGCTAGAAGTTAGGTGCAAGTTATATATATTCATCAGACAGGGTCTGAACTTTAAGGTAATAAATATTTTTTTTTACTTTATTTTGTAACTCAGTCTTGCCCATTAACTTAAACTGAGTTTTCCCTAATTAATAAAAATTAATGAAGCTGTACTTAACTCTCCCCATAGATATGTACACACATACACACACACAAATACACACTAACAAAACGATTTTATGCAGATATAATAGCAATAGTTTTTCATGTTTTAATCTTCTGGCAATATTGCTTTATCCATCCATTTAAAATATAACAACATTACAAAAGCAGCTACTTTTAACCATGTGATGTTGATTATATTCAATGAATTAACTGAAGAAAATCACCAACATTAAAGAAAGAGGTGCCCAAACACTTATTGAAGTTATTGCTTCAAAAGCTGTATTTTTTCTATAGATACTCATAGAAATTATTCCCAGAGGGTATATCTCAAATTAATTAGCTCCAAAGGGTTAACACAAGCACCATCAAGCCACTCCTTTACCTGGCAAATTATATCACTCTTCAGCATATGTCACTTGCACAACTTTTCAACTCTTTCCTTCCTAAGGTAATAGGCCCAGAAGCTGGATGCTGCTGCGCTTTGGCACCTGTCATTTTGACATTTCATGCTTTCTTTAGAAAAGAGAAGTTGGTAGAATGTGAGAAAAGTGGAACTTTGACAGGTTGTCAGAATATCTTGCAGCACAAACCAACCTGCCAGCCAGCCTGTTTTCTGGTATATTTCAAAGTCTCCTAGCAAACGAACTGCAGTTACTGACTGAAGAACTTCTTAAATAGGAAGACTCCTTACTTTTTACAAGATTGAAATTAAATAATTTTCCCCTGAATTGGTTGAAATTTTGGTGGCTTACCTACCGTTGCATATCAAATAAAATATAGCTTGGATAAGCCAAAATTGATAAAAGTATCTGAAGTGTTCCTTTTATTTGACATTAATATTATTTGATTGAAGATGAGTGTCTGTAAGTCCAAAGCAGTTCATGAAATGACCTTGAGTTTGCAACCAGTGAATACTTAGTGTCTTGCTCAAGACTAAAAGGTTCTGGCATGCAAGGTACCAGCAAGGGAGCAGGGAAAAGTAGGTCAGTAACTATGACTTTAAGAATACTACCAACAAATGGAGTAAGAATGTAAGTTAGCTGTGACAAATTATGGGAAATGATTGTGTGGACAAATGACCTGTATAAAGTATGTTAGTGAAGGCAAGATCCCCTACCAATTCCACTTCAGTTGTGAATGTTCCTAGTTGCACAGTTTAGCCGAGGAAGAAAAACAAATAGTACAATATAGTGGGTCAAATTATTCAGGAGAAAATATTTCATCTTTTTTATCTGAACATAATAACAAAGGGGGGGGGGAAAGGAAAGTAAAGAAAAAAATTGTTGTGTAACTTTCCTAAGATTTCTGTTATCATGTTTCCAGATAAGTCTTACTTAAAGTCTTACTTACTTAAAAAAAAAAAAAGAAAAAATCACTTTTTTTTTTCAGGTTCCCCTCCCATCACAAGTTAGTAAATATAAATCAGCATGTAGTTCATTCAATATGATTTATATTTTCTTCTTAGTATACCTTTGAAAATACTTTTTAAAAGGAAAAGTATTTTGTTTTTGTTTAATTGAGATTTTATGGCATTTAGGGTATAATGCCAACAATCAATGTTCATCTAATTTTTGCAATAAAACTTTAATCTGTGACTTTTTAAAATAATACACATTATTAAAATCACTGCATTATATTTAATGCAGTTTCTATCTGTATGACCCAGTATACCCCCCTAAATGTTACATCATCTTTTTCTGATGTAGATTTTATGGTTATAATAATCTGTCCCACATATACTGACTTCTAAGGGAATCTTTCTGAAACAAAACTGTCTAAATGACTCCATTGCACAGTGTATGACTTCCCCTGTACATTGTTAAGTAAAAGGGATGATCACTGGGCAAAGGTTAGTCCAAACCCTCCTTCACTGAAAACAAAAGGGGGGGGGGTCAGCTCCAATAAATGCTTTCTCTCTCTCTAGAGCATTTACCAGGTAGAGGTGGAGTATTAGAGTATAATCAATAAGAATTCCTTGATTTTGAGTTGGAACTGGCCAGGCAAACTAAATATCCATGTTCTGAAACATCAGTAATTACATAAGAGGATGGGTAATCAATGGGTAGCTAATCATTTAACAAATAGTGGATATGTGCTGGATAAAAGCCGAAAGGGACAAAAAAATTCTGCTCTCCAGGGTCCTGACAAATTTTAAGACATGTCTATTCTTATTATAAGCATATTTTTCTTGAACTTGAGTGGAGCTATTCCTTAATACCAACAAAACCCTGCTTAAAATAGACCATTCTAAGCAAATGTGAACCTATCCATAAAAATCATTACCCTTTCCATTTCAAGATGATATTTCTAAACATTCTGCTATTCATTCACATAATGGCAAAATCTGATGCATTTGCCCAAGTCCTTTCAATCCCATTACATATATTAACCTGTCACCTGGAGAGCCCCCCTTTTTTTCTTTTATCATTCTCTTAATTTTTACAGTAACTGTCTCTTTTGCACCCTCTTTTCTGTTGTTGGTTGAGCACTGGATTTCCTTTTTCAGGATAATTTGCTCCATCTCTTACATATCTCTCTCTATTCTGTTGTTTGTTTGCCATTTTTCTGTTTCATTAATGAGGATTATATATATCACAAAGTCCCAGGCTGTGATTCGGGGAACCCAGAATTTAGTCCTTCTTATAAATATGAGACCTGGAGAAAATCATGTCACTTTTTGAATGCCAGTTTTCTCATCTAGAAAAGCCTAATAATATTACTGACTCATAATTTGTTGTGAAATTTATGGAATTGCATACATGAAATTTCTTAGCACAGTACTGGAAATTGGCAGATGTCTAATAACATGTGAGGAATTTAGACCTAGAAGACTTTGTTCAATCTTTGAGGTATATCTTCAGAGATCTGTGCTTACTGTATTTCTCCAGTTTATGAGCACAAGCCATTAATATGTATCTATAGACCATGAATAATTAACTGTTATATTCATTAAATATCACAGTTTTTTAAAAGATGTATTTCTTTGTTTGAGAGAGAGAGCAGTGGGAGGGTCAGAGGGAAAGGGAGAAAAGGAGTTCCACGTAGACTCCCCAGTGAGCCTGGAGCTCAATCCTGAGACCCTGAGACCATCACCCTGAACTGAAACCAAGAGTCAGAGGCTCTGAGTACAGATTCTTTACCTCTTTGGTTAGGTTTATTCCTAATCTGTACTCAGAAAACTATAAAGTACTCATGAAAGAAATTGAGGAAGACACAAAGAAATAGAAAATGTTCCATGCTCATGGACTGGAAGAACAAATATTGTGAAAATGTCTATGCTACCTAAAGCAATCTACATGTTTAATGTAATCCCTATCAAAATACCATCTTTTTTTTTTTTTTTTACAAAGCAATGGAACAAATAATCCTAAAATTTATATGGGACCAGAAAAGACCTTGAATAGCCAGAGGAATGTTGAAAAAGAAAGCCAAAGTTAGTAGCATCACAATTTCAGACTTTAAGCTCTATTACAAAGCTGTCATCATCAAGACAGTATGGTACTGGTACAAAAACAGACACATAGATCAATGGAACAGAATAGAGAGCCCAGAAATAGACCCTCAACTCTATGGTCAACTAGTCTTCGATAAAGCAGGAAAGAATGTCCAATGGAAAAAAAGACAGCCTCTTTGTTGGGGAAATTCGACAGCCATATGCAGAAGAATCAAATGATCATTTCCTTACACGACACACAAAAATAGACTCAAAATGCATGAAGGACCTCAATGTGAGACAGGAATCCATCAAAATCCTTGAGGAGAACACAGGCAGCAACCTCTTTGACCTCAGCCACATCAGCTTCTTCCTGGAAACATCGCCAAAGGCAAAGGAAGCAAGGGCAAAAATGAACTATTGGGAATTCATCAAGATCAAAAGCTTTTGGTCAGCAAAGGAAACAGTCAACAAAACCAAAAGACAACTGAGAAATGGGAGAAAATATTTGCAAATGACATATCTGATAAAGGGCTGGTATCCAAAATCTATAAAGGACTTATCAAACTCAACACCCAAAGAACAAAGAATCCAATCAATAAATGGGCAGAGGGGGACACCTGGGTGGCTCGGTGGTTAAAGCCTCTGCCTTCGGCTCAGGTCATGATCCCAGGGTCCTGGAATCAAGCCCTGTATTAGGCTCTCTGCTCAGCGAAGAGCCTGCTTCCCCTCCTCTCTCTGCCTGCCTCTCCCTGCCTCTCTGCCTACTTGTGATCTCTCTCTGTCAAATAAATAAATAAAATCTTAAAAAAAAAAAAAAAGAAATGGGCAGAGGACATGAACAGACATTTCTGCAAAGAAGATATCCAGATGGCAAACAGACACATGAAAAAGTGTTCTACATCACTCGGCATTAGGGAAATACAAATCAAAACCACATGAGATACCATGCACAACAGTCAGAATGGCTAAAATTAACAAGTCAGGAAATGACAGATGTTAGCAAGGGTGCAGAGAAAGGGGAACCCTCCTACACTGTTGGGAATGCAAGCTGGTGCAGCCACTATGGAAAACACCATGACAGTTCCTCAAAAAGTTGAAAGTAGAGCTACCCTACAACCCAGCAATTGAACTACTGGGTATTTACCCTAAAGATACAAATGTAGTGATCCGAAGGGGTATGAGCACCCGAATGTTTATAGCAGCAATGTCCACAATAGTCAAACTATGGAAAGAACCTAGATGTCCATCAACAGATGAATGGATAAAGAAGAAGTGATATATATATATATATATAAAATAGAATATCATGCAGCCATCAAAAGAAATGAAATCTTGCCATTTGCAATGATGTGGATGGAGTTAGAGGGTATTATGCTGAGCGAAGTAAGTCAATCAGAGAAAGACAATTATCATATGATATCCCTGATATGAAGAATTTGAGAGGCAATGCGGGCTTGGGGGGTTGGGAAGGAAAAAATGAAACAAGATGGGATCGGGAGGGAGACAAACCATAAGAGACTCTTAATCTCACAAAACAAACTGAGGGTTGCTGGGGGTGGGTGGGTAAGGAGAGGGTGGTTGGATTATGGACGTTGGGGAGGGTATGTGCTATGGGGAGTGCTGTGAACTGTGTAAACCTGGCGATGCACAGACCTGTAACCCCTGGGGATAATAATACATTATATGTTAATAAAAAACTAAAAAAAAAAAAAAAAAAGAGACATAGCCTCAACTGACTGAGTGACCCAGGTGTCCCTAAATATCAAACTTTTATATTCTACTACTAGAGTTGCTGTTCCTTGGAGAATGTTTATTTAATTGGTAATAGCATTTAACTTATATTAAGTATTTCTTATTTGCTAGAAAATTTATTTTCAAATATTCCCAAAAACCTGTGGTTATCTCATTATTCCTTGTTTTCCAATAAGAACTGAGGTGAGAGCTGTTGAAATACATGGTGTAACTATGAGAAAACGGAAGAGTCAATATTCAAATCAGGTGGGCATGATTTAAGAGCCTGAAATTTGAATGACTCAGGTCCTTGCCAATTTGCTTCTCTGCACTTTGTCCTTCCCTCATAGCCCACACTGTGTCTTACTTTCCAAAATTTTTTGTTCACACTTTTAACAACTATAATTTTATATTTTATGTTGTTTGATGTTTTATATGTTTTATCATGTCTTCCTAAATAGAGTATGTAGAATCTTGGGAAAGAGGTCATGTGTTAAATATCTGTATACCTACTTTAGCAGTATACCAACAGCAAGAAGTATAACATATATCTGGTACTAAGAATCAGTAGACTTTTCTGGAGCCCATTTTTCCTAACTGATTCAAGTGGTATGAGGTAGGAACTTATGAGAAGCCCAATCACAGAGACTCTAAAAAAGCTTGTTTCAGAAGAACTTCAGATGTTGCTACTATATTGTATATTGTATATTGTCTTGTTAGAAAAATAAGCATGGAAGGTGCATGATTTTTCTTTACTTTCTTGCCATAATTGCTTATCATGTCCTCTAACTGTTGCCCAAAGACTTCATAATTATTTTTTTCAGCCAGCTGCATATTCCAGGTATGCTTATGTTCTCTGCAGCCCTGCTTCTGCAGTTTGTCTATATATCTTTAGGTAGTTTCCATGCCACAAGTTATTTATACATGTGCATCAGTGTGGGGCTCTTATCGCAGAAAAGAATAGATCAAACTGAAACAACTATAAAGAAAAGTCTTGGAAAATAGTGTCTGAAAACAGGCAAAATATAGACAATTGTGATGTATGCAGGTTCAATCTGGTGGGTAGAAACTGCCAATATGTTTTTCCAGTGCTTGTCTCCATTTCAACTGAAAAAGGGTACTAAGACCATATAGGTTGATAGGTTGATCATAAGACCATATAGGTTGATAGGTTGATAGGTTGATAGGATAGGTTGACTTATCTGTTCCACCGTAAAGGATAAGAATGTAGCCCAAAGGGACTGAGATTTAGCATGAGTTATATGGGAAAGCTAAGTCACTAGCCCCCAGAAGGAGTTTAGAGAAGGGGACTGTTTTGAGACAGGGACTTAGAAAAGAGGCAGGCTAATCAGGTAGAAACAATGGAATGACATGGGTCAAGGCATGTGGACAGTAACAATTCTGGAGTAATAATGTAATTTAGGAACCACTGAATCCAAAATCTAGCAATTCTGGAGTCTAATATAAGCTAGGACTCATTGTTCATTTAGGACACCCAGCATGGAATGGATAAGATATAAAAAAGAGGGATGGGTGAAGAGGAAATTGTGCGAAGAGGAGTTACTCATGTATCTGTAAGTAGTCTTCCCTCTGTGGAGTATATGGCAATTGCAAGTTTCTTAAAATGGTGGGTTTGTGAGACTCTTGATATTATGTAATATCTGCTCCTGAGAGGGCTGAATACCTCCTTCAGATGGAGTCACTAGTGACTTAGCTCTGAAAATATTAACTATACAGAACCAGGAAATATTAGCATGGTAGCCCACATGAAGACATCCAACTTGAGTTCTTAGCTCTCAGCTTACACCCTCTAAAATAGCTTCTAGTCTGAGTAGAGGGAAAGTTGACTTCCTTTGCAAATATAAATATTTTTATTTTTAATATTTTCTTAGATCAAATTGATAAAAATCTTACATAATTTTATTATATATTTCAAGCTACGAGATGCATATTTAGACCAATGCATTTCTGTTTTCTACTACAGAATTTATTCTACCATATTCTATGCCAATGATTGATTAAGAAAAGTAAATAACTAAATAATATATTTTTCTAAAATACTAGATAGATAGTCAAAATATTTTAGTGGGATTGATGATTATCAAATTCAACTTAACTCAGTGATTATATTATGATAGCATTAAAATATTTGAGTTCTCAATTGATATCCTCATCCACAAACTACCACCCTCTTTCTCATTCCAAACACAAGCCTATTAGACTCCTTTATTGGTTGCTTCATTTCCAAAGGATCTATAACTTCTGCACTTTCTTTCTTTGCTTCCTTTCAATTCAGGGACAAATGGTAAATTTTAGTTTTAAGAGTGACTTAAACAAAATCATTCCAAATAGTTTACTGTCGTTTAATTTACATTTCATTTTCACTTACATCTGTTTGAGCCAGTATAAAAGAAACAGTTGTTTTTTGTTTCCTGTTTTTTGTTTTTTGGCTAATTGAATTTATTTATTTATTCATTTTTATTAACACAGTATATTATTTGTTTCAGGGGTACAGGTCTGTGAATCATCAGTCTTACACAGTTCACAGCATTCACCATAGCACATACCCTCCCCAGTGTCCATCACCCAGCCACCCTATCCTTCCCCACATCCCCTCCAGCAATTCCCAGTCAGTTTTAATCAATGCTTGCAATATTGTGATTTATAAGAAATACATATGGGGTCATTCAAATAACCAAAATATATTTTTCATATATATTTGGCCTTCTAAAATTCTGTGCTCACAGTTCCCAAAATCTTTGGCATTTCCTAAGTGTTAAAATTAAAAAAGGTGTCATTTGTTATGTTAATGAAGTGACTTTTGGTTGGGGGCTGGCAGTCAATGGAACCAACCATGTAATAAGAGGGTCAGAACTCTTACTCTCATCTCCTGACCTCAGGGGAGGGGAGAGAGGCTGGAAATAAAATCAGTCACCAATGGTAAATGATTTGATCAATCATGTCTATGAAATGAAGCCTCCATAAACTCAAAATGGCAGAGTTTGGAGAGCCTCTGGCTTGGTGAATATATGGGTGACAGCCTGGCCTTGTGACTGGCATCTGAAGTTGGGGGAGGGAGGGACAATCTTGGAGGACTAAACCCTTAACCTGAGGAATTTGATGCTATCTCTGGGTAGATGGTGTCAGAACTGAGTTGAATAATGTCAGAAGTAAGTCAAATTTTCAGACACCAGCAGGGTGTTTAAGAATTGCTTTTTGGTGTGGGGAAACAACCTGTACAAGCATACATTGGGTATTCTTTTGAGGTATTAGGACACCTCAAAAGAATGCTTAATGTAGTGGTATGCATTCACATATGACTCATGAAGTTTCATTAACGTTGCAGAAAAAAAAAAAATTACAGTTCCTAAATTCTCTCTGGCCCTTTAAGAAAGCAGAATCTTTTTTTTTTTTAATTTTTTTAAATTTATTTATTTGTCAGAGAGAGAGAGAGAGAGCACAGGCAGACAGAGTGGCAGGCAGAGGCAGAGGGAGAAGCAGGCTCCCTGCCGAGCAAGGAGCCCGATGTGGGACCCGATCCCAGGACACTAGGATCATGACCTGAGCCGAAGGCAGCCGCTTAACCAACTGAGCCACCCAGGCGTCCCAGCAGAATCTTTTTTAGTGATACACTTTCCATCTAGGCTCTATCATTATACAAAGTTTACTTGTTTCTATTCCTCTGTTTTACTGAGGTATGGAGCAGTAGTTATCTTGTGCTATTTTTGAACACCCAGTCCAAAAGAGGGGTTTTTTTGTTTTGTTTTGTTTTTGCACTCAACAAAATTTGGTATAGGTAATTCTATGGCATTTAAAGAGAGACCTACCAAATAAAATTTTATCTTCAAAAGCTATAGTCGTGAAATCAAATATAACTTTCTCAGACCTCCCAGATGCTTTTACTCTGTATTATAATTATTATATTTGTCTCCCCATTCAATATTGAACTTCTCCACAGCTAATTCTATAATCATATTATCTTTTTTAAAAAAAATCCTTTGACATAAAATTTGTCACCATGGTAGGCAACTAATAAAATCTAATAGTATGAATGAATTGTCTATTGGCATGAAAGGTTGATTCACTTCCTGTGTGGCTCTCCATTCCTCATTTAGGCAATGCCGAGATATTTCTGGATATTGCTTCCATTTTTTTTCAAATCCAGTTCCATTAACTCCTGGCTTTACCTCTTTGTTACACTGTATCTCACTGCTTCTCCTTTTATCAGGTCAATTCTACTTAGATTTTAGAGGGAAGAAATACCTTTTTCTATCAGGATTAACATTTCTCCAAATCTTTTTTCTCACAGTTGCACTTCCTGCTTTGGAACTAAAAAAAAAAAATAAATAAATAAATAACTTCTCACTTCTTTGGTTTTCCATATGATAATGGAATCTACTAGACTAGTTTTTTTAGAGGGAAATAGATCACTAGGTAACAGGAATTGTGAGGGTGGGAACTGAGGATATGTACCATTATATGCCATATATATACACACATATATATGTGTGTGTGTAATGCACACTATCACTACTGAATGAGTGAAAAAAATTTATAATTTTAACAGTAAGTAACATATAATATACTGTTGAAGTTTTATATATACAAAAGGTCTGAAAAGCAAGAGAGGCACCTGGGTAGCTCAGTTGGTTGGGTGGCTGATTATTGGTTTGGGTTCATGTTATGATTTCAGGGTCCTGGGATCAAGCCCCATGTTGGACTCTATGCTTAGTGGGGAGTCTGCTTCAGTACTTTCTCTCTCCCTCTGCCCTACTCTCTCTTTCTCAAATAAAACTTAAAAAAAATTCATTAGTTATTATGGCCAAATAAGTGACTAAGACTTTAGTGTTGAATCTCCAACTGAGACCTCCCATATTCATTGTTGTGTCTGGTAATCTGCAAAAGAAAAAAAAATAAAAGGCACAGCAGTCTAACGACTGTATCTTGTTTCTCTGCCCTTCAGTCACTCTTGCTGTCCCTTCCCACATCTTTCAGTACCTTTAGCAGGATTATCTTCAGAGCAGGGAGTCCTTAGTGGTAGAAACTTCCCTTGGTATCTGCGCATGACTGTACTTCTTATAGGAAAGATCAAGCTACCTTTCTCCTACAAAATGTTTGTTCCAGTCTAGAGCCTCTATAATGGAGACATCATTTAAAAAAGCACAGAGAGCTACAATCAAGTTTACAGGGATTTATAGTAAGTCAAACCAGTTTTTTATTGTTGTTGTTGTTAATAAAGCTCATTTCATTCTGAAAGATTCCAAAGACTCAGACAAACTGCATGGTGTTAATCACAGTGAAATATTGGTAACTGAAATCATTCACCCTACCACATTAACAAGGAAGAAATTTAGGCCAAGGACACAAGGGTGGCCCCTACTGTTCTATAGTGCTATGTAGTCTTTAATGTTCACACAGAATTTGCTTTTTAAGGCCTTATCTGAAAGACGCACACATTCTAAATTGTGCAACACTCAATATATCTACCTTGGAAGGATGAATGGTTGAGTGAATCGTGCTGAGATCTAAGCCTCTCTGTCCAGGGATTCAAAATGTTTGAACCAGCTGCTGAGCCTACTAAGCCAACTCTCCTCCCTCCAACAGGATAGCTTCTCTGCAAAGGAGTTTAACTTGGTCAGTCATTCCCCCTTCTACCCATGTAATTTTCCAGAAACTAAATAGTAGTTAGTAGGAAAAAGCAAACAAATTACCTCTTCAGAATTTTCTGTGGATCAGAGTGTTATTAAAATTTGTGTGCTATTTGTGGAAACATGACAGAGACCATGAAAGGCAGCTCAAGAATAATTTCATGCCATTGATTCAATTTATGCATGAGGGACTGAGGCTCAGGATGTTCATCTCTTGATGCCCAAATTCAAGTCTTAATGCTTCTACTTCAAAAATGTATACAAATATATCAACTTTTCTCCATGTCAAGTGCCACCAGAATCATGCAAGCCACAGGTGTCTCCATGAATTAAATTGCTTAAACAGACAGCATCACTCCTCTTTTTAAAACAACATGAAAAAAATAAATAAGTAAATAAAAAATAAAACAACATGAAGCTTTTTGTTAATTTAGAATAAAATCCAGATTCCTTTACATGGCCTCCAAAACCCTGTGTGTCCTGGCCACAGACTATTTTTTGACCTAATCTTGTATTACTCTCTCCACACATTATATTTGAATCAATATCACTTTCTTCTATTCCTCAGATACACTGAACTCACTCCCACTGCAGGGCCAGGCACTAGCTCTTCCTTTTACCTCAAAAACTCCCAATCCAATGTTAAATGATGGGCTTTTTCTTCTCACCAGTTGCTAGCTCAATTCTCAGCTTCCCAAAGGACACTTTCTTAGAATTATTGTCTGATGCTGTCATTTCCACTCCCTTGTCACTTTTCTCACATATTTTTGGGTGTTTTCTAGTGCTACTTAGACTACTGAATTTATTTTGTTTACTTGTTTAATATCAGTCTAACCCACTAAAAAGACATCTACATGTAAAGGGGCACTCTATTTTCTAAGCCACGGTGTTGTATCCTTGGACTTTCTGAAATGTGAACTCTGAAATTAGACACTAAGATGTAGGGAATGTGGTAGAGTTAAAAGGAAATTGGATTGGGAATAAGGAGATTTGGTTTCAGACTTGCTTGACTCTGCTGCTCTATTAGCTGAGTGACCTTGGAAAAGTCAATTAATTTTTTAGTGTGTACAGTTCTCATTTCAATGGAAATAGTTAATGAACATTTATTTTATAATTTAAGATGCATCTTAGTGCTCAAAATACAGTTTGGCACATTGTTTGTGCTCAATATGCCCTTTTCCTGAATCAAAGTGATTTTGGTAAATGTTGTCATTTCATAATATATAAGGAAGTTTGTTTTTTCTTTTATGTATTCTTGAGTTCCTGCCATTTCCCATTTAATGCTATATTTGCTTAATAATTTATCAGTTTTGCTGAGTGAAATGCAGAATTGACCACGTAAAAATAAAAAGTACCTTTAGAGTGAGCCTGTAGGGTCTAGGAGCCTCACATACAGGTCTTTATTCAGACTGAAAGTCCAGACACATGCAGTATTTGGTTTGGTGTAGAATATTAAGGAAGAAACTGGGAATGGGAGTATCTATACAGAGTTTGTTTGAATGCTAATAAATCATGAAATCACTGCTGCCTGGCTACTGGGATTTGCTGCATAAGAAACGTGCAGTTCTACAAAGAAGGGGGTCCCCTACAGAACTCCTTATTCTGGCTCTGATACACTCTAGGAGGACAAAAGCTGAGTATGTGGGGGTTGGGGTGACAAACACTTGAGGAGATTTCAGGAATAGAAGGGATTCCTTGTTCCAGAATCTTACATATGTATAATTGTTATTTTAATATTAATTAAGCCTTGGTGGCAGAATTGCAATGGCTCTGTGAACAGGACTTCTATCTACACAGCTGGTTGTTGAGTTAATTTACTTCTTTTAAGGGTCCCCTTGCACTCATTTGATATTGTTTTCTGTGTGTAACTTCCCTACTGTGTCTTGAGCTAAGTAAATCTACCTTTCTGAATTGAATGTACTCTGATATGGGCATGTTCAGAACTGGAGATGCTACAGGAAGTAAGATTCACATGAGATAGTGCCTTCATTGCTTTCCCCCTGCCTGGAGGCTGTGGGAAAACCTCCCCAGAAAGAACTGATGAAGAGGGAAAGCACACAGGCCACCCGGGCGGAATGTAAGAAGAAGCTGAATTCTTCAGAAACAATTCTTCCTTAGCAAACATCTCTCACTCTGCCTCCTCCCTGCAAATCCTCACTGTAGAGTAAAACTAATTTAACAAGATATCCCCATTTCCTCTGAACAGTGGTGAAAATATTCCTACAGGACTTTATTAAGACAGACCCCAAAGTACTCATCAGGCCAGTGAAAGGAAAAAATCCTGCTGTGGCCTTTCTACCCACAACACTACTGCAATTAAAGGAGAAGCCAATATCAAAGCAAACAGGTAACTTTATAAGCACACCAGGCATCTGCCCATGCCCAAGGCCACATTTTTAAAGGAAAGAGCCATTATTTTTCCAATGGTACAGGAAAGGAGCTGCAGGACATACAGGTTAAATTGAAAAGGCCTCATAAGTACCTTAGGAGGTTAACAGTATCACTTGAAGCCAGGTTCCTATCAGTTATGGATTCAATATTTTGTTGGAATTTGATGAGGTCCAAGGGGATGTTTGCAAAGGGAAAGTGTGATTGGTCCTCTAACTTGGTAGCTGTTTGGCATCCCATGCAGAGCTTATAAGAAGTTTTTTACTTTCCATGTGGCTCTGGCATTCCTAACACACTCTGTGCTCGATGCCCATAAGATCCCGGATGTTAACCATAGCATTTTCATTACAGTAATGGGTTCAGTGGAAAGCTGGCTGTGGAGAGATGATCTAGGGGCTCAGTTATTATTATGAAACACAAAATATGAATCTGGTTTTCACTTTTCCCTTCAAAAGTGAAATTTTGGCAAACATTTAAAATTAGACAAGTCTGGCAAATTAGTAAACTGCCTAAATTATGGTCTGAAAAGGTAATTCTTTCTATGGTTGCTCTGAGGCTCTTTCAGGACCCCTGCCCTGCCATTCATAAATTTCCTTTACAATGTTCCTGATGGGAAATCTTAATCCTCATTTGAATATTTCATTTGTTAACCCTGAAGAGGGTTTAGAGATTTAAGATTCTTGTCCTTCAACTAGGTGAGTTTCTTACAAAGGAAAACAAAAGAAGAGGGAAAGATCACCTACAGTTCCCTCTGATCCTGGGAAGAGTTAGGACAAAAAATTTTTCTGTTGCTCTTGGTTCAATTTCACACTTTATACAAGGCTATCTTAGTGCTTTGGGGTTCAACAGATCAATTTAGACTGTGTATTTTTCTGTCTTTGTTTGCATTGTTCTTTTATCCTGCTGCAAGAGTGCTTCTCTTTTAACAAAATGTCAAATGGTGGTGAATTTGCTCAATTAGCTTTGCAAATGTGTGTTTGGCTTCCTATGGCATTTTTCTCCTCCTTTCTTTGTTGTATATTTCTTATATTTGAAAGGGGGACATCAAATAAATTCTTCTTTTGAAAGAATTAGCATTTTAATTCATAGGTGATAGTCTGCAGTTGTGTTTCTGATTGTGCTTTTAATTAAAGCACAAATTCAGGTACATTCTTTTCCCATTTGATTCAATTATTTTGGAAGTGAGGAAAATTCTTAAATTCCAGCTGCATTGAAGGTAATATTTTGACATAAAATAACTTTATTACATAATGTAGCACAATCAGTGCATTGTGTGCAGCCTACAAACTACAAAACAACTCTTTTCCCATTTTGTTTGCATAAGCCTTTATAATTTGTTACAGGATATGAAAAAAAATGTAAAAAGAAAAAAACTTGTAGTTTAAGTATCACAGGGATTGGAATGTATATTTGTTCTCTAATAAGATAAAATCAACAAAGCAATTTTTAAATGCTTAGTAGTGATGCTAGATTTTTATTTAAAAGGAGGGGGAAAATAGTCTGGGATCAGAGTAACGACGATAAAATAGTAAAATGTTGGATAATACACACCCCCTCTCCACTCCTTTTTCTCATTGAGTCCTTTGATATTTGAGTAAGTTTTGCCAGCTACAAACAATAGTTTATTATCCTCACGAATACTTTAGCTTCCCTCTTAGTTCTTATATCTAATGCAGGTAAAAAACATTCATCTTTGTCCCTTTTTCTATTTCCCCAAGTAGGAAAGAGGTGCGTACATCATATGAAATACAATTGAAGGTCTTCAAAGGGCCACTTGACTGCTGAAGCTAAGCGCCTCTTATCTGTATCAGGATTCAGTTTCTTTGAAGTTAATTCAGAGATTATATTTCATGCCTTTAAAAATTCTTTAAATAAGAATGGGTTTTATACCTTTTCCTAAAATCCTCTGGAACGTTAGGTTGAAATAAAGCGGAGTGTTCCGCTAGTTTCCATTCCAATCATGGGGTAGGGGAAGAATTGCAGCTTTTGAGGTAACTTTCTCTATTACTTATCAACAGAATACTGGAACCATCAAAAACAATGCTTTTGTCTCCTTCCTTTCTCTTTCCTCCCTGTTAGCCTTCAGTTTTGCTCCCCTCAGCTGGAAAAAATATATATATACTTTTCATCATGGCACTGCACATAGTTATAAAATACAACTGATGTGCATTGCTTTCAGTTTGTAGCTAATTGACTAGAATCTCCAGGTGTTATAAATAAAGTGCCTGTGAAGCCCTTACAATAAAGGTGTTTTCCCCAGCTTCAGGAGGAAGGTGCTGGTCACAAATGAGGAAAGAGATTCGCGGCTGAAAGTAAATTTACTCAAGGTTAGTAGCATATTTGGCAACTTTGGTTTAGAAGAACATCGATTTTCTTGTATAAGGCATTGTGCTCCCCAAAGCAGGGGGATTGGTTTGCAGAGCAAAAACATTTGATAAGCTAATCCATTGAGCATGCTGGTGTGAGCAAGTTTTATCTGACCTCAGTCAGAGTGGGAGAGAGGCTGGATATGCCCAAAAGAAGTTGGGATAGGAGAACCAAAAATAGCCAATAACCTGTTAAGAATGTGTAAATGTGTGAAAATGTGTGTAAAACTGTCATTATTGAACTAGTAGGCTGGCTGTGTAAGAGCAGACAAGTAAGACTGAAACCCAGGGGAGTCAGTTTTGAGGTAACTTCTTCAATTTAGTGCTAGAATCTTACATTATGTGAAATTACCTATTTTTTTTAAAGTAATTTAAAAGCATTAAAGTTGTCAACATGGGAAAAATACATTTTGAATTCTTCATACTTAATTCAATTTTAATATATTTCTATTTTCAACTAAATACCAGACTGGGGGAAGGATGAGACCATAATTTTTCATTGCTTTCAGGCTTCTACATATCTTAAAATCTCCATATGCAATATGATATTAATTTAAAGTGGATATAATTGTAATAAAGTTTGCACTCAAAAGAGTTTCAACTTCAGTTCATTGTGTTAAATAAAATAATGGCTTAAGAATTAATAGATACCCATTTTTATCGTGAAGGACAAACAAGGACTAAATTAATTAAAGATTATTAACTGTCAAAAGTCACACCCAAGAGTATATTAATTTATCAGCTCAAGCCTTCTCTGCTGATTCCTTCTTTTGTCTATAAGAACCATAAGATGTAATTTTGTTTGTTTTTCTTAAACTACTTAGTGATTCCTATAACATTCAGAGTAACCCCTTGAAATAGAAAATATGGTTGTTTTTTAAAATTTTAGTTTATGTCTTTTTTAAAAAAATACTTAAGGTGAAGGGTTATTGACTTACAAATCTAAAGTTTTTCTTTTTTCTTTTTTCTCATTAACTACCATACGTAAACTGACAATTTCAGCCAGCAATTAAAGGGCAATATCAACCATTTAAACAAATATAGGTATTGTTAAGCCTTACTATGCTATATTTACTTCAGTACATATTAGGTCTCATTTAGAAAATTCAATTACTCAATATATCATAATGAAAACATAAGCATACAAATATCTGGAAACTTATTCAGATTTTTTTAAAGATTTTATTTATTTATTTGACAGAGGAGATACAGTGAGAGAGGGAACACAAGCAGGGGGAGTAGGAGTGGGAGAGGGAGAGAGAAAAGCAGGCTTCCTGCTGATCAGGGAGCCCAATGTGGGGCTTGATCCCAGGACCCTGGGATTATGGCCTGAGCCAAAGGTGGATCCTTAACTCACTGAGCCACCCAGGTACCCCTACATTTTAATTTTTAAGTGAAGAAATTCTACGAAGTTTAATTATCAACACTTTAAATTCCTAAATCATTGGTTTAATTCTGTACATTTGACTATAAGACAAGTCTTCTGTATACAAAATCTTTTCTATGTCATTTTTTAAAAGATTATTTATTTGACACAGAGAGAGACAGCGAGAGGGAGCACAAGCAGGGGGAGTGTGAGAGGGAGAAGCAGGCTTCCTGCAGAGCAGGGAGCCTGATGCTGGACTTGATCCCAGGACCCTGGAATTATGACCTGAGCTGAATAAAGACACTTAATGACTGTGCCACCCAAGTACCACTTAGATATGTTTACTGAGATTTTAGTATATGGCAGATTCTGTCCTAGGTATTAAGAACGCACCAGTTTGAAAAGCAAATAAAGAGGTCTGTTCTTCCTGAGTATATATTAAGGAAATAGGCATATGATGATAAACTGTGACCATGCAATGGAAAAAAAAATAAAGCACACAAAAAGCAGATTTGAGATCCCAGGGCACAGGGAGATGTTGGAGGTAAATTAAAAGTCTAAGGTGAGGGTAGGCCTTATTGAAAAAGTGAGATCTGGGCAAAGAACAGGAAGATTGTTGGCAAGGATGTGCAGAGGGAACACTTGTACACTGTTGGTGGGAATGTAAATTGGTGGAGTCATTATCAAAACAGTAGGGAGGTTTCTCAAAAAAATAGAGCTACCATATTATCTGGCAATTCCACTTCTGGGCATTTATCTGAAGGAAACAAAAACAGTAACTTGAGAAGTTAATTGCATGCCCATGTTATTTCACATTATTTACAATAGCCAAGATGTGGAGACAACATAAGTGACCATTGGTGAGTGATAAATGGATAAAGAAATTCTTATATATAGATATTATATCTATGAATACTATATGATCTCTCATATGTAGAATCTTAAAAACAACAACAACATCAAAAACGGACAAATATAAAGAAGAGGTTGGTAGTTGCCTGAGGTAGGGGAGTGTGAGAAATGGATGAATAGTCTTTTTCATTGTTGGTTTGTTTAATTAAATTGAATAACTTATAGTAATAAAAGAAATACCTTTTGGGGATTGCAGAACCCTGAACTGCTCATATTGTTTAGGTCCAGAAGCCAGGGAATAAGATGGGAGGAAGACTGTTTAATGGCCCAAGGGTATTGTCCTCTCTTGTTCCTTAGAGTTATGGGACAGCCATTCTTTTGCTCAGAAACAATTGAGGTTTACCATGTTCAAAATGCAATTTATTTACTGGTAACCTCCTAGGTTAGCAGTGGACAGGGATGAAAAAGAGACCATTCTTGCATGGACTTTAGAGATGGAAGGGAGGTTGGAAGTCACCTAGCCTAGCTTTGAAATGACACAAAGGAGACCCGAAGGGGATAAGTGACTTGCCCAATAAGTCAGTGACAGAAAATGGCTGGGGTCTGACTCTTCCTACCTACCTTTGCTACCTTTCTTTCCCAAGCATCCTGTTGTCATGCACATCATAAATAGTTGAGTATTAGGGCAAATACATAGAAGCTTTGAAGAAAATCTAGAACTGTAGAGGTCCTGTGATAGCTAGTATGCTGGAGCTTTAGTTTTAATCAATAAAGTTGAAACCACTAGAATTGAAGGACACCTGGATGGCTTAGTTTGTTAAGCATCTGATTCTTGATTTGGGCTCAGGTCATGATCTCAGTGTCATGAGGTCGAGTTCTGCATGAGGCTCTGCACTGGACATGGAGCCTGTTTAAGTTTCTCTCTCTCCCTCTCCCCCTCACCTGCCATTCTCTCTTGCATGCTCTTTAATTAAAAACAAACAAACAAACAAAAAAAACCTACTAGAATTTAGAGTATGTTGTTTTCCCCATTATTAGGCTTTCTAGTCTGGTTTAAATAGCTAGTAATTCTAAGCCGTTTAATTTTTAAATATTTTCCCTAACTGTAAAAACAGTATGGAAATATATAATGACTAGAAAATACAAAAAAAAAAAAGAATGAATGAAAGAAAGAACCACAACATCATAATGAAAGGATAACTCCTATTCATAACATGGAATTTTAACTTCTGACTTTCTCTACATGTCTCTCTCTTACTGTAGCTCTACAAATTGGCAGCTGGATGGGCAGAGCAATGAATGGATGGGATAGGTCAATGGACGGGTGGATAGATCGATGGATGGGTTGGTGGATCGATACATGCATGGATGGAGAGGTGGATAAATGGATGGATATGTGGACAGAGTGGTAGATGGATGGATGAGTGGATGGAGAGGTAGATGGATGGATGTGTGGATGGATGGGTCGGTGGGTGCATTGATGGGTGGATGAGTTGATGGATCAAAGGATGGGTGGATGGGTGGATGG